>CAUYPK010005596.1:0-14418 GCA_963574355.1 Loris lydekkerianus | reverse complement strand
TCTTTTCTAGATCTTCTTGGAGTGTTTTGATCTTGTTTTGCACGATCTCAGATCTCTTGGCATAAAAGTAGCACTTCTCCTGTAAAAATAAACAGATGCCTCCCTTTTTGGCAGTTAATAGGACTAATCCCCTTCTTGTTGAGGAAAGTATTTAAAGTCTCTTGCTGAAACCCAAATAACCTGTGTATGTTTTTAACTTCATTTTATTTTTTCTGGAAGTAAAGCATTAAGGATAAGATGTATGTGCCTTTTCTACACTTGACCCTAAAAACATTTCATGACTACCCCACAATCTTCCTCTTTCACCATATCTGAGCAGCAGAAAAACCAGAACAGGGTGAAATCAGAAAAGAGAAGAAGCTTGGATTGCTCAGTCCACCAATCAGAGGAAGACCCTCGAGAAATGTTTTCTGACCCAGAGTGACATCTTCATGGATGAAAATTCAACTCTTACTGGTAAACATGTTAATGTTTGGGTAATTTGTCAAAGTAACAAGTCTTGAGTTTAGTAACAAATGCCCAACCTGGTTCTTCTCTGTTAGCCCTAGGATACTTTGCAGACTTTTTTTGGAGACATTAATATAAAGGTGCATATGATTAGGTTACATTGTTTGCATTTCTAAGATAAAGTCCAAGTTGCACCTGAGTTCTTCACCCGGGTAGTGTGCATAAACCCCTTCATATTATCCATTAGGTGGGAATTTACAAATCCCTTTTCTCTCTTCTTGAATTTATATGTGTTATTCTCTTGTATGGGCCTTTTGTTTATTTACTGGTTTCAACATAGTATTTTCAGGTAAATAGAGAAGATGCAAAGTCTCCATCCTTTTATGCCTGAATAGTTTTCCATGGTGTAGATATACTACAATACATTAACCCATTTATGTATTGTTTCCACATCATTGTGATTGTGCATTGAACTGCTATGAATATTCAAGTGCAAATGTCCTTATGATAAAATGATTTTTTTTCTTCTGAGTAGACACCTACTAATGGTAATATAAATGGACGATCTATTTTTAGCTCTTTGAGGATTCTTCATATTTTTTTGCTGTATTAGTTGGCAATCCAATCAACAGTGCATGTGTGTTCCCTTCTCTCTGTACCCACACCAGCATCTGCAGCCTTGGGACCTGGTAATGTGGGCTATTCTCACTGGGGTTAGGTGATATCTCAAAATGGTTTTCATTGGATTTTTCTGATGATTAGAGTTCATGAGCATTTTTGTTTATGTGTTTTTTGGCCATTAATCTGTCCTCTTTGAGAAAGAATCTGGTCATGTCTCTTACACAATAATTAATGATGTTCTTTGCTCTTTTCTTGTTAATTTGCTTCAGTTCTTTGTAGATGCTTTTTATTAGCCCTTTGTCAGATTTGTAACATGCCAGTATCTTCCCCCAGTCTAAAGGTTGTCTGTTTGCTTTGTTGGTTGTGTCTTTAGCTGTGCCGAAGCTTTTTTATTTGACTAGGTGCCAGTTATTTATTTTTGTTGTTGCTGTAATCACCAATGGTGTCTTCTTCATAAATTCTTTCCCAAGGCCAATGCCATAAAGAACTTTTCATACACTTTCTTCAATCTTATCTCTAATAATACAGGCCATGAATTTTTATACTTGTCTTGCTCTGTATTAATGTAGTTCCCTTAATCATCATCTAAAAATATTTAGTCATTTTACCTGGAATATTGCCTCTTCTCATTTTTTATTACGACTTGCTATCTATCATTCTGAATCAAAATGCAGTAACATTTAAAAGAGCCTAATTTATTTTAATAACTTGGAAAATAAAAAAAAGAAAATTAGGGAATGCAGGTATGAAAATATATTGTGAATTAATGATAATTAAATATATTTTAAAAGATCCCAAAAATATATAAATAAAAATAATAAGTTACTTAGTAACATCTGAATACATATCCAAAAATTAAAACATAGTTACAATAAAGACATTTAAAATCAATGAGTAAAACTATTACATTTAAGACATGTTAGAATAATCAGTTACCTATTTGGTTGAGAAGAGAAATGAGGATCATTATCACAATTACGCCTAAGTGTTTAAATATATTATTTAAACTTAAAAATACTAGAGGTAAATATAGCTGCTTTGATTTTTTATAGAGAAGAACTTGCTAAGCATAATCTCAACACAGAGGGAAGAAATAATTAATGAGGACTTCATATGCATCATGAATCACTAAAATTCATGAAGTAATATTGGCAACATATGCAAGAAACAAAAAGGCAGTTTACAGATTAAAGTAGATAAAAGAGTGAAAATAATAATTTTCATTCCATCAGAATTTAAATTTTATAAAGACAAGAATGATTTTTTAGCCTATTCATCAAGATAGCCTAGAACTTAGCTTAGCTCCTAGAATATGTTTACTCAAAAAAAAAAAAAAAATGAAGGATAGATTGATTCAATCAATCAATTAATAATTAAACAAACACATGTCAGTCTGCCATTCTTTGTTTTTGCTTATTAGGTTGGCATAACTGAAAAATTTCTTTATATACAATGCAAACTTAGTTAAGATTTCTGAATAAAATTTCTATCTTCACACTTATAGAAGTAGATATCTCTTCCATGCTTTACATACTGGCTACAGTAGAGAAAGCCCTTTACCATTACTCCACCAATCAATTGATCAGGAGATTCTGAGTGGGCATTTGGCAAAGACTATTGTCTCATGAGTCTTCAGGTCAGTAGTAGGTGACTGCATCAGTGGATGTGTGAGCCTGCTGTCCACAGAAATTCAAAGAATCATAAGAGACTACTGTGAAACATTATACACCAATGAATTGGATAATGTAGATAATATTGATAAATTCTTAGAAATATACAAGCTACCAAGATTGAATCATGAAAAATAAAATATGAACAGAAAAATAAGCAGTAATGAGCTGGAATCAGTCTAAACTTTCTAACAAGAAATTCCAAGACCTGATGGTTCAACTGGTAAAGTATACCAAATATTTTAAGAATTAATGCCAGTCCTTCTAAGAGTTTTACAAAAAGTGTAATAGGACTTGCAAACTAATTTAACAGGGCCAACATTATCTTGATATCAAAGCAAAAAATGAACACTAAAAGTAACAAAAATTGCAGACCAATGCACCTGATAAATAAATGCAAAAATGCTCAAGAAAACATTAGTAAACTCTATTCAAAAACATCAAAAGAAATCTTTCATTATAATTACTACAGTGTATCCCAGTAATGCAAGGATGGTTTAATATATACAAATCAATAAATATGGCATACTATATTAACATAATAAATAAAAAACTGTAATATCTCAAAAGTGTAGAAAAAAGTATTTGAAAAATTAAACATTTGGCTGGACATGGTGCCTCCTGCCTGTAATCCTAGCACTCTGGTGGAAGGCCGAGGCAGGTTGGTTGCTCGAGCTCAGGAATTTGAGATGAGCCTGAGCAAGAGGGAGACCTCATCTCTACTAAAAATAGAAAATCTAGCCAGGTATTGTGTTGAGTGCCTATAGTCCCAGCTACTTGGGAGGCTGAGGTGAGAGGATTGCTCAAGCCTAAGAGTTTGAGATTACTGTGAACTTTGACACCATGGCACTCTACTCAGGGCAACAGAGTGAGACTCTGTCTAAAAAACAAACAAACAGAAAAAGAAAGAAAGAAAGAAAGAAAAGAAAAATAAAAGAAAAAATGTGAACATTTTATGATAAAAACTTAATATAATAGAGGTTATATATGAAAAGCAAAAGCTTTTTCCTCTAATATTAGGAATGAGATAAGAATGACCACTATTAATATTTATATTTAATATAGTATTTGAAGTCCTAGCAAGAGCAATTAGAGTTTTTTAAAAAATGAGAGTCATTCAAATTGGAAATGAAGAAGTTAAATCGTCTCTGTTCATAAGTGATATTATAGTATATAGTGAAAACCCTAAAGATTCTACCAAAAAGCTCTTATAACTAATAAATAACTTTTTAAATTTGCAGGATACAAAACTGACAAACAAAAATCAACAGTGTTTTCATACAAGAACAATGAATTCTCTGAAAAGTAAATCAAGAAAAACCCATTTATAGCAGCTATAAAAATTTAGGAATAAATTTAACAGAGGAAGTAAAAGATCTGTATACTGGAAAAAAAGTGAAATATTGATGAAAACAATTACAGAAGGCTCAAATAAATGGTAAAATATCCCATGTCCATGGATTGGAAGATTGCATAATATTCTAAGTGATCTACATATTGAATACAATTCTTTAAAATTTTCAATGGCTTTTTATACAGAAATGGAAAAAATATCCCAAAATTCATGTGGAACTGCAACACATATTTAATAGCCAAAGCAATCTCTAGCACTACATCAAAATCTGAAACATCGTACTACCTGATTACAAATGTACTACAAAGCAGTAATGATCAAAACAGCATAATACTGGCATAAGAATGCACACATAGACCAACAGGATGTAATAGAAAGCCTAGAAATAAACCCATGTATTTATGCTCAACTAATTATGGGTAAAACTGTGAAGAACACACAAGAGGGAAAGAGCAATCTTTTCAATAAATGGTGTTTGGAACACTGGACATCCACACGTAGAAGAGATTGGACTTTTACCTCACACTTTATGTAAAAATCACCTGAAAATGAAATAAAAACTTAAATATTACATGTCAAACTATAAGAAAATGGAGGAAAAATCTTGATATCGGTCTGGACTATATTTTTTTAATATGACCTCAAAAGCTCATGCAACAAAAGCAAAATTAGAATGAGATTACATCAAACAAAAACCCTTCTAAATATCCATGGAAAAATCAACTGAATGAAGAGACTATCCATGAAATGGGAGAAAATGCATGCATATCTTCTCTCTGAATAGGGGTTAATATTTCAAATATATAATAGACTCAAATGAGTCAAATAATGGACAAAAGTCCTGTATAAATATTTATCAGAAGAAGACATACAAATGGCCAACAGATATATGAAAGTGTGCTCAGTATGAGTAATCATTAGATAAATGCAAACACAATGAGATATTACCTCAAACCTGTTAGAATGGCAATTATCAAAAAGACAAAAGGTAAGTGTTGGAGAGGATGTGGAAGAAAAGCAATCTTGCACTTGGGTGGTGGGAATGTAAATTAATATAAACGCTATGAAAACCATTATGGAAGTTTCTAAAAGAAAAAAAAAATTGAATTACCATATAAATTGCCCAACAGTTTCACTATTAGGTATACATACAAATAAAATAGAATCTTTGTTTAAATGAAGACTTGATGCCGTCTAGATAAAGGCAGAACTTGAGAAAGATTTTGAGCTAAAATGAAATAGAGAGTAGGATGGGGGCATTGAGTAGACAACACTCCTGAGAAATTTCATAGAGTATCATACTATATGGAACAAACTTTTAAAGAACAGTTATAAACATAATGATGTAGTATTACAGTTGTGGAAAAAAGAGATAAAAAATGCATCTCCCCAAAATATGTCAAGTGTGTTGTGATAAATAAGGATTCCTCATTTTGGAAGAATGCAAAATGCATTGGAGATGCAAGACAGCTTTATATTCCTGTTGTAGTAGGAGGCAGAAGACAGATTTAGTAATACCTTTAGGAAAATAGGAAATACTTTTCATCATACAAAAATGGATGCTAGAAAGCATGGTATTTTTGCAAAATGTGATAAGGAGAAGAATGAAAGGAAGTAGAGTTAGAGGAAAAGAGAAAAGTTTATACATAAAGTGAATAAATAAGGGAACCAAAAATATTAGATACAGGTTGAACATCCCTAATCCAAAACCCCAAATCTGAAATGCTTCCAAATGTGGAACTTTAAATGCCAACATGACGCCATAAGTTATCCTAAATGTAATTTTTCACATGTGTGTTAATAAGTTTAATTATTTCTCATCAGAGCATATAAATTCAAAGTCAGGAATGATGGTGATGCCAAACAAGGGCAGATTATCCATATGGGTGACTGAGATAGTGACATCTTTGCTTTCTAATGGTTAAATCTACACAAATCTTGTTTAATGCATGAAATTATTATTTTTTAATTTTTTAATTAGATCATAACTGTGTACATTACTGCATTTATGGGGTACAATGTGCTGATTTTATACACAATTTGGAATGTTTACATCAAACTGTTTAACATATCATTCACCTCACTTATTTAATTGAAATACTGTAAAAAGTTACTTACAGCATATGTATATATGGTGTATATAAAAATCCAAGTAAATTTCATGTTGAGACTTGACATGGGTCCTGGATCCTATCCCAAAGATATCTCATTATAAATATGCAAATATTTCAGATAAGGAATGCTCAACCTATATGACCAAGGATAACCGAGCTTCTAAGAGCATCAAAATCCATGTGAGTAAGCCCAAGAGCTGGAAGTTGCTGTGAGCTATGATGGCACATCACTCTACACAGGGCAACATAGTGACACTCTGTCTCAATTTAAAAAAAAAGTAATAAATGTATTTATGATCTATGTACAAAAGACTTAATAAAAAAAAAAAGTAAACATGGCACACAAGCAACTTCTGAAAAGAAAAAAATTCCAGCTATAGACACTTGGGGCACTAAGAAGATGAGGATGCTTCGTACAAATTGATGACAATCCAATATGTAAACAAAATAAAGTGGGCAAATGTCTGGAGCAATGTAACTTAGCAAAATGACTCAGGAATGGTTTTTAAATGAACAGCCCAATGTCTATTAAATCAATTGAATCAGCAACTTAATTAAATTTTAAAAAGAAAAACAAACAAACAAACAGCTGGGCTCTATTCCAGTTGACGCAGCCTGGACTGACTCCTGAATGGGGCAAGGAACGCAACCCTGACCTCAAGGAACTCATAATTTAGGGAAAACAGACACTGATAACTGCAAAACAATGCAAGTCATGTCACAGTGGACTGACAGTGTCTCAAGTGGTACAGCAGACTTCTCAAGCTAACATGTACACACAACACCATGTGGGAAAGGAATCCTCAGCACCCTGATAAGGGTAGCGTCATCTTAGAACAGCTAGTGAAAGAAAACAGGTCCAGAACCAGACAGTATGATCACAGCAAGCCCCTGCGCACACTCCTAGGATGCTTCAAGGCCAGCGAGCCTGGGAAACATTAGAACAGTTTCCTATCCTGGTCCTGGCAGGCACTAGAGATAAGCTTCTGGTGCAAAGATTAGCACCTCTGCAGAAGAGAATGTCTCCCCTCACCCCTCATAACTCCCTCCTGCATTTTCACTCATAGAAGAGAATGACTTCCCTCATCCTCCACAAATGCCTCCCACATTCCAACTACACTGATAAGGTTCATAAAAGGCCTTTGGAAGTTTAAAAAAAAAATCCATGTGAGTATACCTTGATTATGCAGTTTACAGGCCACATTTTTCAATGTACTTGAAAGTAGAGGCACATGCTGATAATGGTATGCATTTGAAATGGGAGAGAAATGGGAAGAAGTGTTAACCATTCTTCCCACCGGATCTCCGATCTTATGTGAGCCTTAAAAGACCTCAGTTAGTTTGATCTGGAAGAGGCATTGGCGATCACCTACTCTCAGCATGTGCGCAGCATAGGAACTCTTGTAAAATATCTTTGAAAGGAAATCTTTCAGTCTCATCTTTAATACAGTGGGTACCACAAGCACCGGAGAATTACCTCATGCAATTGCCCTCTTCAATTTCAAACAATTCTAATGGTTAGAAAGTTCTTTCTAATCTTGAGTCCACATCTGCCTCCACATAATTCCTGTATATTAGTACTTGTTCTGCCTGCTAGAAACAGACAAAACAAGCCTGCTCCCTGTCGCACATGACAGCACATCAAATATTTATTGACAGTTCACATGTCCTCAGTGTTTTCTCCAGACCAAACTCCCTTAGGTCCTTGCTGTCTCAGAATTGATGGGGTATGGCAACACAGATGATATAGCCTTCATTTTCAAAGCCACTAACACCTGTTTCACATACTAAAAGGTAGTGAAATGAATAAAATCCCGGTGAGCGTTTACACCTGGGGTTCCCTGGCATATAAGAAGGCAGGTCTGCCTATGGAGAAGCAGACGATTCATCTTCAAAGTCACACCATCATACTGATAGACACATGCTCCATCTATTGAAACAGCAAATATACTTTATACTCCATACATACATATAGAGGCTTTAAAGAATTACAGTTACAGTTACATGAATGTTAACTACCCATTAAAAAACACTGATGGTATGGACATTGTAGTTTAAGTGAACTGAATCAAGAAATAGCAAATGTATCTAAAGATTATACTCTGTCACGACATTAAGTGATTTTTTTACTCCTAAAATAAAGGAATGTAGTATCTTTGGAATGGGAAAACAAATACCCCATGTTCTCACTGATAAGTGTGAACTAAACAAAATATGATCATGAACTAGTATAACGGATATTAAAAATCAAGGAGGACCAGGCACAGTGACTCATGCTTATAATCCTAGCACTTTGGGAGCCTGAGGCAGGTAGATCGCCTGAGCTCAAGAATTTGAGACCAGCCTGAGCAAGAGCGAGACCCTATCTCTACTAAAAATAGAAAAACTGGCCTGGCGTGCTGCCAGGCACCTGTATTATCAGCTACTTGGGAAGCTGAGGCAGGAGGATCCCTTGAGCCCAGGAGTTTGGTGAACTGTGATGCCATGGCACTCTACCAAGGGTGATAGAGAGTGAGACTCTGTCTAAAACAAACAAACAAACAAAACAACACCAAAAACAAAACAAAACAAAACAAATAAAAAAACTAAGAAAAAGGAGTTTCTGTGAAGGGGATGAGGCATGAAAATCTACTTGTTAGGTACAATGTTCACTCTTAGGTGTGAGTACATTTCATTAGCATTATATGATTCATCCATGTAACAAAAAAACACTTGTAACCTCTAAATCTGTTCAAATAAAACAAAATAATTGCTCTAGGACACCCAAACAATACTGAGTTTCCCCAATTAATTTCTGCTTGTTTCAGAAGCAGCCTCTGGACTCACTTGAAGCCGAAAAGGGAAACATTGCTTCTCACTAGTGAGACGAGACGTCCCTGTGAGGTTGAACAGTGTGGTGACTGTTGGCTGTCGCTCTTCCTGCCTGCATTGCCAGCATGACTTCTGGCCACGTATAAGGCAACCCTTACCCAAACAACTAGCTAGCTCCAAGCACCTTCACTGAGTAGAGCTCAATGCTAACTGCTAAGGTAGATTCAGCAGGTATGTATGACACTCACACTTCTTTGGAGTTCCCAACACAGTTGAGGGAATAAAATTTAAACTTCAGCATTATAAACATAGTATGATCAATAATAACATGTATGAAGGAATGAACAATTAATTAATATTAATACATACATATACATTACATAATAGAGCTTCTTGTGAGTTCTGGTTTTGCTATATGTTGACAGCATGCCCTTGACTAATAATTAAACCTGTGTAATGCTACAGCAGTTGGATACAAGTGAATTTTATATTCTGATATCAGGCGGCCACATTTTCAACTTTTCCATTTCTCTTTAAAGTGTCACCAAATATCACTTCTTTAACCAGGTTTTTCTCTTAGTTCCCGTAACATAATCCTCTTCTTGTTCTGTTGCTTCCCTCACTGCTCCCTCACAGAACATTCTGTTGTTTTTATTATCTCTTTTCTATTTCTCCAGGTTAGATTGCTCTAAGCCTCGGTCCTAGAGCATCTTTCTTTATTTATATTATTCTACATATAATACCTATCATCACAGATTTAAATACTATCCATATGTTAATGACTCAAAAATTATAACTGCTGCTACTAGTACTTTAACTAATTACCTTCGTGACATACTTTATTTAAATGTCAAATAAGCATCTCAAGCTACCTATGTTCAACTCAGAAATGTTGATTTCCCCTCTTTAAAACTGGTTTTCTCTTCAATCTTTCATGTTAAGTAAATACAATGATATCCACAGAGTTCCTAAAGCCAAGCATTATGTTTTCCTTCCCACTACATCTGTCAGAAAGTCAAGTCCTAGACTTCCAAAACCCATCCCACATCAGAACTCCCTTCCGCCTCCACTATACTCGTCCCAATCCAAGTCCAGACTCATCTTTTCTCTCCTGGACTAGATGTTTTAACTTATTGCCCCATACTATCCATTTCTCACATTTTAGATGGACTTGTCTTTAAAAAAGTAAATAAATATATTAAAACCAGGCTACATTCCTGGTTCTAAAGATTTTTAATTTTATTCTAAAAAACCCAAACTAAACCCTTCACATGACCTATCATTCCTTGTCACCTGCCCTGTGACTGCATTCCTGACAACTCCTCCTGCATTCTCCCGAGCTCCAGCCACACTGACCTTGAATGTGAGGCTCATCTGGCCTCAGAACCTTTGCAGTAGCTGTTTGCTTTGCCTGTCACTGTGCCCTACCTCTCCTGCTGGCAGGCTCCTTCTTATCATCTAGGTTGCTTCTTCTGAAAAATGTTTCTTGAGTGTAAAATATATGTGGCCATGAGAATGCCCTTCTCAGACTCACAACCATATGGAGCACAGCTGACCCAGCTATTGCACATGGGCATCCATTGCTGGACTTGCACCAAAGCCAGGCCTCTCCCAGCCCAGTTTGGCAGAGATGCTAAGGAAGCCTCATTCGTAGAAAATGCAGGAATTCCCTGGCATCCATCTTTGGTTTGAAGACTCCTAGACAACTTTGTCAAATATTAGACTATACAGCAGTCTATGACTTATTTGTCCAGCATTTCTCAGAGTCACGTTTATGTCGACGTCTGTCAGCATTCCCAGATGCCTCCAAATCCCTCCCTATTTCCTCTCACACATAGATTTCCCTTAATAAAATCTATGCACTATTAACTTGCATTGTGTCTACTTCTTGGAAGACCAAGACTAAACCAATAGACATTTGATTCTATGACATTAATAAGTTCTAATGACCATAATTTTATTATTTGTGAATGACACACAATAATTGTACATGTTTACAGAGTAAAACGTGATGGTTCAATATATGTCTACACTATGTAATGATCAAGTCAGGGTAATTATCATATTCATTACCTTAAATATTTATCATTTCTTTGTGATGAAAATAGTCAAAAACCTCTTTCTTATTATTTTGTAATTATCACATAATATTACTAATTCTAGTCATTTTACTGTGCAATAGAATACCAGAATTTATTTCTCCTAATTAACTGTGGCTTTGTGCACATTGACTCATCTCTCACTGCCCCACCCCAAGTCTCCTTTTCCTGCAATCTTATAATCACTATTCTACTCTTTACTCCTATGAGAACAGCTTTTAAGATTCCACATGTAAATGAGATCATGCAATATTTTTGTGTGTGTCTGTTTTTTTTCACTAATATAATGTCCTCCAGGTTAATCCATGCTACTACAAATGACAGGATTTTATTTTTATGGCTGAATAACATTTCATTGCATATATGTGTGTGTCTGTGTGTGTGTATATATACTACATTTTCTTTCTTTTTTTTTTTTTTTTGTTGTTGGGGATTCATTGAGGGTACAAGAAAATAGGTTACACTGATTGCATTTGTTAGGTAAACTCCCTCTTACACTTGTGTCTTGCCCCCAAAAAGTGTGGCACACACCAAGACCCCACCTAGTCCCTCCTTCCCTCTCTCTGCTCTTCCTTTCCTCACCCCTCCCTCCTTCTTTCTCTCTCTGCTCTCCCCTTTCCCCACCCCCACCATGCCCTTAATTGTCATTAATTGTCCTCATATCAAAATTGAGTACATAGGATTCATGCTTCTCCACTCTTATGATGCTTTACTAAGAATAATGTGTTCCACTTCCATCCAACTTAATACAAAGGCTGTAAAGTCTCCATTTTTTTAATGGCTGAATAGTATTCCATAATGTACATATACCATATCTTGTTAATCCATTCCTGGCTTGGTGGGCATTTAGGCTGTTTCTACATTTTGGCAATTGTAAACTGAGCTGCAATAACAGTCTAGTGCAAGTGTCCTTATGATAAAAACATTTTTTTCCTTCTGGGTAGATGCCCAGTAATGGGATTGCAGGATCAAATGGGAGGTCTACCCTGAATTCTTTGAGAGTTCTGCATACTTCCTTCCAAAAAAGTGGTACTAGTTTGCAGTCCCACCAGCAGTGTAAAAGTGTTCCCTTCTTTCCACATCCACGCCAGCATCTGCAGTTTTGAAATTTTGTGATGTGGGCCATTCTCACTGGGGTTAGATGGTATCTCAGGGTGGTTTTGATTTGCATTTCTCTAATAATTAGGGATAATGAGCATTTTTTCATATGTTTGTTAGCCATTCGTCTGTCATCTTCAGAGAAGGTTCTATTCATGTCTCTTGCCCATTGATATATGGGATTGTTGGCTTTTTTCATGTGGACTAATTTGAGTTCTCTATAGATCCTAGTCATCAAGCTTTTGTCTTATTCAAAATATGCAAATATCCTTTCCCATTGTGTAGGTTGTCTATTTGCTTTGGTTGTTGTCTCCTTAGCTGTACAGAAGCTTTTCAGTTTAATGAAGTCCCATTTGTTTATTTTTATTTTTGTTTTTGTTGCATTTGCCATGGCAGTCTTCTTAATGAAGTCTTTCCTCAGGCAATATCTTCCAGTGTTTTTCCTATGCTTTCTTTGAGGATTTTTATTGTTTCATGCCTTAAATTTAAGTCCTTTATTCATCTGGAATCAATTTCTGTGAGTGGAGAAAGGTGTGGGTCCAGTTTCAGTCTTTTACGTGTGGATATCCAGTTCTCCCAGCACCATTTATTGAATAGGGAGTCTTTCCCCTGAGGTATGTTCTTGTTTGGTTTATCAAAAATTAGGTGGTTGTAAGATGTTAGTTTCCTTTCCTCATTTTCTATTCGATTCCAAATGTCTGTGTCTCTATTTTTGTGCCAGGACCATGCTGTCTTGACCACTATGGCTTTGTAGTACAGCCTAAAATCTGGTATGGTCACGTCCCCAGCTTTATTTTTATTACTAAGAACTGTCTTAGCTATACAGGGTTTTTTCTGGTTCCATACAAAAGGCAGAGTCATGTTTTCCAAATCTTGAAAAGTATGATGTTGGTATTTTAATAGGAATGACATTGAATAGGTAGTTTGCTCTAGGAAATATAGACATTTTAACAATGTTGATTCTTCCCAGCCATGAGCATGATATGTTCTTCCATTTGTTAATATCCTCTGCTATTTCCTTTCTGAGGATTTTATAATTTTCTTTACAGAGGTCTTTCACCTCCTTTGTATATTCCTAGGTATTTTATTTTCTTTGAAACTATGTTAAGAGAGTTGTATCCTTAATTAGGCTCTCATCTTGGTTGTTATTGGTGTATACAAAGGCAACTGACTTGTGGACATTGATTATATATCCTGAGACATTACTGTATTTTTTTGATGACTTCCAGGAGTCTGGTGGTTGAGTCTTTTGGGTTCTCTAAGTATAAGATTATGTCATCAGCAAAGAGGGAGAGTTTGACCTCCTCCACTTCCATTTGGATTCCCTTTGTTTCCTTGTCTTGCCTAATTGTATTGGCTAGAACTTCCAGCACTGTGTTGAATTGTAAAGGTGACAGAGGATAACCTTGTCTTGTTCCAGTTCTAAACTTTCAGTTTTACTCCATTCAGTAAAATATTAGCTGTGGGTTTGTCATAGATAACTTCAGTCAGTTTTAGAAATGTGCCACCTATGCCTTTACTCTTCAGTGTTCTAATTAGGAAAGGATGCTGGATTTTATCAAATGCTTTTTCTGCATCTATTGAGAGAATATTTCTTATTTCTCCTTCTGTTAATATGGTGAATAAAATTTATGGACTTGTGTATGATAAACCAGCCTTGCACCCCTGGGATGAAACCTATTTGATCATGATGTATAATTTTTTTTTTTTTTTATGATAAGCTGTTATCTATTGCTATGATTTTGTTGAGAATTCTTGAATCTATAGTAATGAGTGAAATTGGTCTGAAACTCTCCTTTTTAGTTGTGTCTTTTCCTGGTGTTGGTATCAGGGTGATGTTTGCTTTGTAGAACATGTTGGGGAAGATTCCATCCTCCTCAATTTTTTGGAATAATTTGTGCAGTACAGGAATAAGCTCTTCCTTAAAGGTTTGATAGAATTCTGGTGTGAAGCCATCTTGACCAGGGCATTTTTTTTTTTTTTTTTTGGAAGCTTTTTTATTGTTTCTTTAATCTCAGTGCTTGAAATTGGTCTGTTCAGGAGCTCTATTTCTTCCCGGCTAAGTCTAGGGAGAGGGTGTGATTTCAAATATTGATCCATTTCCTTCATATTGTCAAGAGAGGATTTTATTTTTATTTTAATGGCTGAATAATATTCATATACACACACACACACACACACACTACATTTTGTTTATTCACTCA
>CAUYPK010005595.1:0-53120 GCA_963574355.1 Loris lydekkerianus | reverse complement strand
AAAAAGAAATTGGTCATAAATACAGGAGACAAATAATAATTCTGGTGCTGAATACTATTTAAACAACTAGTTATCAGTTGTACCTTAGTAGTAGGTCACAGGGATTTTGAGGGTTCAAAGGAGGGAGACTTGATTGGTGTGATTCAAAGTCAAATGAACAAAAAGATTTCATGATGGTAAGAAAGGAAACCAAGTTCAGAAAAGGACAGAGCCATAAATTCCCCCACATTACTGAGTCAGTGAGAGGAGGCAGGAAGAGAACCCCTGGCTCCCCATCCAAGCTTCAGAAAGGCTTCAGTGAAATACGCAGGGTGCAACACGGGAAAGCCCTGGACTTGGAAAAAGACCATTCCCATCTGTAGTTGTGTGTTCTTTTAAAAATGACTCTGCCCTTTGCTTTTCTCATCTGTAAAACAATAGTAGCTAACATTCATTGAGCCCAGCTCATTTAATTAAAATTAAAAATTAAAATGCAAAAAAAAAAAAGAAAAGAAATTGGAAAAATAAAAGTATCTGGAAACTCTTACTTGACTTTTATCCTAATCAAAACAAATACTTCTTTTCCCATAATGTATGATATAAAATGTATTTCATACACTTAAGTAAAAAAAGCATTAGATTTTATGCTATTGCCATTTAGAATCTCATCTATACACATTTTCAGTCTTCAATATCAAAAAAAGAGGGGAACCAAAAGAGGGAAGAATCATGGTAGAGAAAAAGAATCCTAGTAATATGGCAATGGTTCCTACCACCACCACTCCCTGAGTCCCTTGAAACATGAGGAAAGATGGGAACTTCCATCACATTGAAAGTTCGCTATGAGTAATAAGAACGATGCCATTGATGCGTGCTCTACACCTATTCAAATATAATGAGTGTATTTTAAAAGTCAAATCCTTGTATTAAATATGAGCAACTTTGAAACCTGGTTTGTTGACTTTCTTATGAGTGTGTTTATATAAATTTGTTTTTACCATTTATAAATATAACACGCTCAGTGCAAAAAATTTTAATAATACATAAAGGAATTTAGAAAAACAAAAATCCCACTATCCAGATTCAACTATAATTAACCTAGAGAATATTCTTTTATACTTTTTCTTTTACACTTACATATACATATGATAGTAATACACATACGTGCTATTTGACAACTTTCACTCAAAAATATATCTTGAAGATCTTACCTTTCAATAAATATGTCTAATAAATACATATACATATAAATACATGTAAATGTAAATCACCCTCTTTAAAGATAGCATGATATCACCACATATGGAAGTATTGTAACATATTTTAAAAATAACTGGCTGGGTGCAGTGGCTCATACCTGTAAGCCTAGTATTTTGGGGGGACAAGGAAGGAGGATCGCTTGAGGCTCAGAGTTCAAGCCCAGCCTGAGCAAGAATGAGAAAAATCAGCCAGGTGCAGTGGCACACACCTGTAGTCCCAGCTACTTGGGAGACTAAGGCAGAAGGATCATATAAGCCCATTAGTTTGAAGTTGCAGTGAGCTCTGATGATGAAGCCACTGTACCCTAGCCAAGGTAACAGAACAAGACCCTGTTTCAAAAAAAGAAAGAAAGAAAAAAAGAAGGAAGGAAAGGAGGGAGGGAGGGAAGGACCTACTATTTAATTCCAATTTCTTGTTATTATAAACCTCACAGCAAGAAACATCTTTTTGTTTACATAGTTGACCAAGTATTTCCTTGAGGGTAAATTCCCCGTGTGCACAGTTGGAATGTTGATGCATACTGCAAAACTGCCCTCCAAAGGACAGTACAAATTATTTTCCCCAAAAGGCATCAGAATAGTTGAGATCTGATTTTCATCTGATGTGATGAGTAAAGAATGATGATGTGTGATTGTTTTGTTTGAGTTCTTAGATTTCTGAGGAGAGTGAGGTTGGGCACCTTTTCATATATTTTTTGCCTATTTACATTTTTCCTTTAGTGAGTGGCCTCTGTGTGTCCTTTGCCCATTTCTCTATTTGGGTGTTTATCTTTTTCTAAATAATTTGCAATAATTCTTTTATGTTAAGAATGTCAACATTTTCCACAAATATTGTACATATTTTGAGTTTATCTTTTAACTTTATAATTTAATATATAGAAGTCTATGGTTTTTATACATTTAAAAGTAACCCTTTCCCAACTTTGCTATTTGTCTTAGAAAGTCCTTCCCTATACTATGAATACAAAAATGTCTCCCCCATCTTGATAAAAAAAAAAAAAAATAGGTAAGGATTCAGCTTTATATTTTTACATCTGGCTGGCATTCATCTCAACACCATTTATTAAATATTAAATAATACATCACAAACCCAGTGATTTAAAATGCTTACTTTATCCTATACCAAATGTCCATATACACTAGGTTTTAGTTCTGAACTATCTAGTCTATTTCATCTAGTTTGATTGTCTTTTCCTGTGACAGTAACATGCTGTTTTGATAGCTGTAGTTTTGAATTTCTTTTAATATACTTTGTGAAACTCTCCCCTCATCACTTTTCTTTTTCAAAAGTTTCCTAGCTAGTCTCACATGTTTATTCTTCTAGATAAAGTTCATAATTACTTTATCAAGTTCCTCAACCCAACACCTACCACCCAATTCAACTGCATTGAATTTAAAGATTAATTACAAACAATTGCCATCTTAATTACTGTCTTCTTTTCTTGTAAGAATGATGTGCCTCATTTATTTGCATTTATATCCTCCCCCAAATTGAATATCTATGAAAGGATCATATCTTTGATTGTTAACATTCTCAAGCTATTTATAAAGTATGTCTTTTAGCTGCTAGATTTTTCTTTGTACTGTAAAAATGTCTACCAATTGCAAAATAATACTAATGCCAAATGCTGGGAATGTTTCTGTAGCTCCAAAACACCCATCTGTCTGATGTGAAGGGTGCAGATCGTATACCACTATAAGATTTTGTTCTCTCTCAGAGCCTTGCTCTCAGCTCCCATGGCTAATGTTGGAGAAATCGGGCCCCACGCTCTGAACATCCTCTACAGGATAATTAGTAACAAGACTAGCCAGACCTGCTTTTGCACATTTTAAATCGCCATGAAGCCACATCTCTGTAGCTTGCTCAAGGCTGTCTGGAGGTCATAAATCATTCTCCACAGGACACAGGTCATGGCTTCCAAACAAAGGCCTCACATCCTGGGCAGGGGTCCAACAAGGGGGGTGGACAGGAATGGGGGGAGTGTGACAATATTGCCAGGCACGTGCTGAGAGACAGGCACCTTACCCTCAGGACCAAAAACACCATTACCCAGAGCTGTGAAGAGAGCACCAGCTTCTCTCCCTCCCCCTCCTCACTCCTCACCCCAACAAATGAGGAGAAATACTGTCAATGCTTGAGGAATATAGGCCACTGCTCTCCCAGAACACCAAGCTCTCAGCTGTTTGTTTTCTGGATGGAAGTGACCAGAAGAAGCTTAATTGCTGAATCTTTGCTGTCCTTACCCACAGTTAGCACAAACAGTGGCCTACAGGCTGGATTTGGCCCACAGATGTGTTTTCTTTGGCCTGCACATTATTAGATCATCTTTTGGAACCAACATTTAACAATTTAGATATTTCCTGTATTTTCTCTTAAAAACTTAAAAAGTCTGGGCCACACCACGCCTGCATTCCTGCACAGCGCTTGACGAGAGCTGAGCCATTCATCACATGCACTGACCATGAACTTCTGTCATTTATGGGACCAGAGTTTGCCACCTCTCCCTGCAGCTTCCCTCCTTCTAGCAGTTTCTGATATAGGTCTTATGTAGAAGGTGCCTAAGTCACTGAGGCAGTAAAACAACTCAGGTATTCACTGCCATAACAAATTCTTTATTTAAAAATGTCAGGTATCATGTCTGTAGGTTAGGAAAAATACACAACAATCTAGAAGCTTCAAAGTTGGGCTATGTAGTTTCAAAGAAATACTACAACACCCCAACACACACACACACACACACACACACACACACACACACTCGTATATGAACACATTAGAAGTTTACTATCATTAATTTGTCTTATTTCTTTAAAAATTCCCCCATCACACAATCTCAGTTTCTTTCTTTCCTCCCTTGGAGCTTGAAACCAGCATACCACCATTACTTGAGTTCATTCCTGTGGTCAAAACCTGAAGCTTTAATGGTTTCCTCCCTTTGTCTACTATAAGTTCTTTTCCAACATAAGCTTAGTTTTACCGTAAGATTTATTCCATTATATTCAGATATTGTCCCTTCCCATCTTGAAGAGAATAAGCAAAATGTACTAATATACTCGGGTCAAATCCTATTAGGGCAAATAATAACCTTAACAGTTATACAAGATTATTTTGTGGCATAAAAGAGATAGATTAAAATAATCAATCTGGGGACAACCAAATTAGAAAATGACATTTTTTAAACTATTGAAACAAAATAATATTAAGCATGCACTGGGTATTAAATGATATTGAGAAAACATTGTTAATTCTATTTGGTATGATAATGGGTATGCATATGTGTATATTTTTGTTAGTGAGATTTTTTAAAACAATGGTCCCTAAACTTTTTTGGCACCAGAGAACAGGGTTAGGGGAGGCCTTAGATTCTCATAAGGAGCATGTAGTTTACAGTAAGGTGCGCTCCTATGAGAATCTAATGCGACTGCTGATCTAACAGGAGGCAAAGCTCAGGCAGGGATGTGAGTGATGGGGAGCAGTTGTAAATACAGATGAAGCTTCACTTGGTCCCCACTGCTCACCGTCTCCTGTGAGAGCTAGTCCCTAACACGCCACTGATTGGTACCAGTCTGTAGTCTGGGGGTTTGGAACCACAATTTTAAAAATAAATAAATATCATGGGTTTGCAATCATGTGAGATTCACAAATCTTAGAACTATAGTCTTTCACTGTTGTAAGTTTCTTTAAACATCACCAAATCCATGGCATGGGAAAGTGGTTTCAATTTACATGCCAACTTCAATTTAACAGTGCTATCCTGAAAAGATATTTTGATCTCTAAGACTTGAAGGAAAAAAAGTGCCATGAATCATTAGCAATGTTGGCCAAGGGTGCAAGATAGGAGAATAGTCACCTTTAAAACCTCCAGGCTCATGTTCTTTCAGGGAGTTTATTGCTTACCAAGTCAACTTATCACTTCTTTAGATAATTCTGTCTATTAAGTTAACACTTATCTTTGAAACTGAAATCTTATTTTCTGCAGTTTAAAATCTCATGACATAATGACAAGTCTAGTTCCCTTATAACTTGACAGCATTAACTTAAACTATTTGGGACAGGTCTCTTGTCCTTTCCAAATCTAAAACATCACCAGTTTCTTCAGCCTTTCCCCACCTGGCCTGGTTTCCTCCCCATCTTTGTCACTTGTCATTGACAGGTGCCAGTTTATCTCCCCCAGATCCAGTGTGCCTTTGCTGAGTTCAAAGTAGGCTTTTCAGAATCTCTGCATTCTTTGAAATTTTGAATTCAGGTGATATTCTCCACCTGGAGCTCAATTTGGTCAGATGAAGGCTGCTAAAATCTTTCTAGCTGCCAGTCACACCTGTGTCGATGTAAATGGATTTAAGACTATACAGTGGTCATCCCACTTTCTAGTGCCCAGCATGCCACTAGGCACAGAAACCTCAGAAAGAATCAGAGTATCCCTCCTGGTCCTTCAGGGGCTCCCCAAATCAATCTATAGATCTTCAGTCTTACAAAGGGAACTACCAATCTTACAACTAAGACCTAACTATGCCAGATGCTTCCTTTGTACAACAATTTGTCCTCACTGAAATGAAATAATAGTCATCATACATTGGCTCATCATAAGCAGTAAATTGGGTTTGAGTCACTCCCTCCATATGTGCTGCAAGGACTGGCTGAGGTGACTGAGAAAAGAGAACGAATGAGATAGAACCATGTTATTCAGCATATTAGCTGTCCCTCCGTACATGGGGATTGGTTTGGGGGCCCCCACGTATGCCAAAATCCAGACATACTCTAGTCCCCGGGTGAGCCCTGGGGAACCCACATATATAAAAAGTCTCCACATCAGTTTTACATCCCAGGAATACTGTATTTTCTATGCATGTTTGATTGAAAAAAATCCATGTATGGATGGACTTGCACAGTTCAAGCCCGTATTGCTCAAGGGTCAATTGTAGCTCCTCAAAACTAAAACACAGATATAAATAACTCAAGTAGTTCTCAAAAGTGATCAATGAGGTGCAAAGAAGTGTGGGAGCTGAGAAAAGAGGTAGATTTCTTTGGCCAGGTAGGGGAGGTGGTTGAAAACACAGCAGAAAGGAAGTGAGAATTAGAACAACTTAATGGAGAAAAGAATATCTGCAAGGGCAGATGGAATTGGAAGTGTGAAATGAGAAAAGGGAGAGAGAATAGAATAAATCCCAGTGGGTTGAATAATTCAGTCGGTTGAAGCACAGGATTTATGAATACTATCAGTGGAAAATAAAGTTTGGAAAAACAGAGAGAGGCCAAGCTGGATGAGATTGGTTTCTGTATCAGGATCAGCTAAAGAGTGACTTACACCTAAGAACATGTGACCCATCAAAAGACAAAGGGAAGTGGGGAGAAGAAAGAAAGGCAAAAAAGTCAGAATACAGGACAGAAAAGAAAAATTTAGTGAATAAAGGGAGGAAAAGAGAGAAAAGGAAAGGGTGAGAAGAGAACAAGACAAATGCCGTCCAAGTAATGGGTGGCTCCTCCACTGTTTCCCTTGCTTGACATTTAAATGTTCTGGTTATCAGCACCTCTTCCCTCCTGAAATGCTTAGATTTTCAGTTCTTATGTGACTTCCACCTCTCCATGCCCTTTGCTAACAACTGCCTTCCCTAAAGTACCCAACCCACCCCTGGCGAAGCAGTCAATGTATCAGTCCCCAAGGAGCACTGGCAAGAAGAAAGCATGACGTTGAGGACACACCTGCTAAGAGCATGGGGCCAAATGACCTCTGTTCTATACTCCTGAGGGAGGCGACCAGGGAGGTGAGGGGAGTGAGTCTAAAGGGACTGTGGTCCCCAAAAGCCCTGACATCAACCTAAAGAACTCAGGCCCTCTGTGTGCATTCCTTCACTCACTCATTCAATGTCTCACATTAATGGATTCTTCTCCCTCCCTCCATTCTCCTCTGCTGCCACACACCCAGCAGCTCACAAATCAAAGCAAATTCCTACGTATCCCCAGGCCTCAGTTCGGGCATCATTTTTTCAGATTCTTATGATTAACTTACCCCTAAATGGCATCCTAAAACTTGCCCATTCAAGAGTACATCCCAGTGGGATTTCTCCTTTTTTGGCCTCTCTGCCATGTTGTAAGCCCCAGTAGGGAAAGGATCTACCACTGTTGTCCCTGGCACTTAGCACAGAGACTCAACTCAGTAATTCACTATGGAATGAACAAGACACCTCACAGACAAATAGTGGTATTCTCTGGAATTCTCTAGAATTCTGTTAAGACGAAAACCTGATGTGGCCACAATTGCTATTCACTCACAAAAATCCATGTTCTCCGACTCTTTGGAGATACACAGCTACACTAATTCCCCAGACTTCCTTGTAATTAGGTGTGGCTGACTTCTGAGTTCTGGTCAATGGAATACGAGCAGATATGATGTATGCCACTTCTAAGCTGACCCATAAAAATCCTTCATGTTTTTTCTCCATTCTCTTTTTGTTCTTCAGGTTGGCAGGACTACAGACAACTTGTATGGTGATCTTAGAAATCAAATATTGGTACCTGGAACCCTGTGCAGAAAAGAGCCACCCCTCTAATAAGTTTCAAGGAGGAATAAACATCCAAATTATTACAGATTTATATTAAATACAGATTTAGAGGTCTACATGTTATAGTAGTTAACCTGTGTAACTTCTTCAGTGGTACAGCTGGGTGGCAACTAAAGTTAAGCTCTCCTAACCTATACCAGCCAACAACTGTTTGTCACATTCCCAAAGGGAAATAAAGGCCATTCAGAGGCCAGAACAATCATTTTGGCATGTGTGACAGCAAAAAAAATTCTATTTGCTTACAATCATCAGAAAAAGATAGCAACCTTGCCTTAGGCTTGCCTGGGCTTGGGCCACAGCCACCAAACAGGCTGGGTGGATTCCAGTCTTGTTGGAACACTGGACAGCAAGCTTGCTTGCCTGGCCTCACTTCAGAAGTACAAGTCACATCCCACAGGCCCTGGACAAATGCCCAACTGCCTTCTTGAGTAGTCTTTCCCTGGGCTCATCTGTGCTTACCTTGCAAAAATGTCACAAAACTTTGTTCTATTGCTTTCAGCGCCAGCTAGGGGGAAGCTGCCAAAACCTTTTGCCAAAAAACCACACCAACCTGCACTGCCATGGAGCAACAGCTGCAGCAAATGACTCGCCCTCTGAATAAAGCATTCAGCCAACAGGGTAGGGATACAGCTTCAGACATAACTCACCTCCCCAGGTGAGGCTCCTCTCAGACTGAAGATGTATTTGATGATTTCTGCTATTTCTACTTAACACTAGAGATTTCAAAGAGAACTTCTCTCCTTGACGGACTTGAGTATTTTGCAATTGAATTACATTAAGAGAATTAGTAGCATGTACTGTATGTAATTACTTGTTCAATCCAGGTCTAGGAAACTGTGAAAAGGGTAAATCATTGATTTGATCTTTTTTCCTTTCTTAATTGCAGGTTGGGTTGTTTGTTGCAAGACTTTCCAGATCCAATGGCTCTTTATCTTTTGGAGGTCACGGATACTCTTAAGTATCTGATGAAATGCCTTTTCACAGTTTATATGTGCACCAAGTGCACACACCTATTACCTGTGACTTCAGAGGGTACACAGAATACCTACTTCACCCAATTGGTCCCAGGCTCACAGAATCTCTAGAGCATGGCTCAGCAAATTTCTTCTCTAAAGAGCCAGATATTAACTAATTTTGGCTTTGAGGGCCCTGGGAAGTGACACACTGCTCGCCTCCGCTGTTACAGTGCAGATCCATCCACAGATAACATATAAAGGAACGAGCATGGCTGTGTTCCTACAAAGCTTCATTTATGAACATTGAATGAATTTGTCATTTTTGCATCACAAAATATTATGCTCCTCTTGATTTTTTTCCAACTATTTAAAAAATAAGAACTACTTTTAGTAGGAAGTCTATAGAAAAAAATGTATGTCAGACCGTAGATTGCCAACCCCTGCTGTAGGGCACTCGCTCTATACATTACATCTTTATTTTCACTGACTTCTAATTGAAAATTAACATTTCCTGCCATTATGAACATAGGCAACAAACCACAATAGTATCAATAGTGCCTTATTTATTCTATCACCAGTAGAAATCACAGGTGTGTTCACATCACATTAGAGTTGTTGCAGACAACTCAAAATGTTTATTATGCTCATCATTAGTTTGGCCATTATTAGATGTTTTGCTGTATTTTGTTTAAGTGTGTTGATAGAAAAGCACAAATTAGATTTTTAATATTTGGATAACTCTATTTCAGTATATTGTAGGACCTTTATAAGTTGACCACCCAAGTTACTGGTCAACAAACTGGTCAACACATGAAGGCAGTCAACCTAAGGATCTAGGTCAACTGTACTGATACATACATGTGGTGTATGTATGTCTGTAAAAATTAGGTCAACTTAAGGAGGTGGTCAATGTAAAGAGGTGGTCAACTATAGAGTTCATTGTAATCTTTTTCATTTCTAACCCTATGTATTTTATTTTTTATTTAAAAACAGTATTCTGAGAAGCAGTCCAAAGCTTTCCCCAGATACAAAAGGAGTCCACGGTATATAAAGTGGTAAGAGCCCTTCCCTGATCCAGGCTAACAAACCCAGCATCTCTTACCAGAGCATTCACATCTTCAGTCTTGTGGATGAGCATCCGTATCTCCTCAGGATCACCGCTAAAGATTGCTTGGACCAGTGGTGGCTGCAAACACAAGAGAATGGGTGATCAGAATTATAATCAATATATTGGATTGCATTCAGATACTGATGGTGAAAAGAGGAATTTTTCCCTAAAAGTTTATTCAGTAACTATCAATTGGAGGACAAAGATGTGTAACCCTCAGATCTACATTTACCAGAATTCCAGTGGAGGAGATATTTATATAAGGATACAATCTGAAGGTCATGAAAGATAGTCACATCTAACCTGGGGCTATGAATTAAAGTGAGTATAACATGAAAATCACCCATTGTTGAAATTGTCCTTCATAAACACTTAAATTTGTATAAGGAAACCAGCAAATATGTGTTTTTGTGTATACTGGGTTTTTTTGTTTGTATGTTTTTACAGGTATCTTTTATTTATTTATTTTTTATTGTTATATATACATGTGTTTATTAGTTTCCATTTTTTTGCCTTTACAAAATTAAAAAGGCTTAAAATTCAATAACAATAACAATGTTTGAGATAAGGACTAGAAACAAAAACCTTGTAAAGAACAAACAAGTATAAATACATTAAGAAAAGGAATCAGGCAATTGCTACACTGAAATATTAAGCAACAATAATAATAATAATGCAAAGAAAGTGTATACTGTTTTTACACAGACTAAATTGTGTCTCCCTAGTATTTATATGCTGTAAGTCCTAACCCCCAACATGATTGGATTTGGAGATAGGTCCGTTAAGGAGATAATTAAGATGAAATAAGTCATAGGGATAGGGCCCTAATCCAAAAAGATTGGTGTCCTTATAAAAAGGTAAAGAGACACCAGAACTCTCAAGCTCCTCTGGGCCTGCACACAGGTTACATGAGGACTCAGCAAGAAGGAGGATGTCTGCACGTCAGGAAGAGAGACCTCACCAGAAACCAAGCCTGATGGGCTGTGACCTTGAACTTCTAGCCTCCAGATCTGAGAGAAATAAATCTCTGTTAGTTAAACCACCTAGTCTGTAGTATTTTGTTATAGCAGCCCAAGCAAACAGGACAATCCCCCACCATTCCTCTGCTTCTTATTAGATGATGTTTCTTAGTAGCCTCAAAGTGTTCCATTCCTAGCAGATCCTAATGGCCACATTACTAGCCACCTGAATATTCCTTTGTCAATGTTTGGAAAACCCTCAAAATCATTTCCCAACACTTCCTATGGCTTTAGCCAATAAGCTCTGACTGTTTCAAACATGACTGCATCCACTACCTATTTGGAGTAAGTGGTGCAAGGGAAGGTTAGGGAGCAAGAGGGGCATGTTACTGACATTAAGTAAGACCCCAGTGTACGGGAGAGGGATCTATACGGGGTGATGGAAACACAGCTGAAAGAGCAACTAGCTCTGCTTGTAGGAGGCAAGATGATGAAGAGAAGAGTGTATCCAACAAAACTTCATGGAAGGTACCTTAAGGAATAAGTGTGAGTTGTGGACAGGAAGGAAGTGCATTCCAGGCAGAGGGAGGAAAGGTATGCAATGGCATGGGCGTGCAAAGAACCAGCTATGTCAGTAATAAACATGGTCATCAACCTGGTGACTGCAGTGTGAGGTCAAAGAGGAAAGGCAGTAGGCTTGGCGGCTGGTGTTAGGTCTGCCCCACATCGTGAAGGGTCTTGTTCAAAGCCACTCCCATCACTCACCAGCCACATGCTGAGGGCATTTCCTACATGTGGGCTGGGGGTCAGCATCATCAGTACTACCCGCCTCCCCAGAGGATCGTTACTGGGATCAAACGGGATAATACAGGCAGTCCCTGAGTTATCAATGTCCAACTGATGCTTGACTCACAGTACAAACAGAGGCTATTTCAGGCAATAGGCCAACATACCTGTTCCAAACTATATACAAATTCAACTTAAGAGCAACTTACAGAACCTATCTCATTCGTAACTGGGACTGCCTGTATAAGGGGAAATCTTCTGTAGCCATGCAACCCTACACAAATCATAGATGTTTTCATTAAGAAATGGTTATCAACTATGCCAAATAAAATATTTAACAATTTTTTTAACTTTAAAATCCTTGAAAACAACACACACATTCACTCACAACTTCTGGAAATACATCAGTTCTAGTAGGCAATTAGATGACAGCAGTTTCCCCAACTTGTCTGACCACAGGAATCATCTAAGATGTTTATTAAAATAATATTCCCAGATCCCTTTCCTGGGGATTTTGATTCATTACATCTTGGTGGAAGCCTGAACATCTACCTGAACCTAGGGCAGCAAGTGCTCACCTAATTCTTAGGAACTAATGGCAAAAAATCATTAGCATTCTATGTAGACCTCTCCCTGTGCTTTCTACTTAAGGATCTGAGTCCTCATTTTTCTTCTAAACCTCCTGCTCTTTTCTTTTTCTTAGCCCTTTTGTTACCTTTTATACAAGTATTGGTGCTGTTTGTTAGTTTGGTGGACCAACAGACGCATTATCAGTAGGATATAGTAAGATTCCCTGAGGAAACACTACAGAATAATGTCACGTTGCAGATAAATATCTCAGTATGCCAGGGATTTGCCCATGGGTTTTCCCTCTGCCATAAAAGTTTCCAGCAAATGGACAGATGCATCTCTGTTTTTCCCCCAAGACATTCTCTCAATTCTGTTCTCTCCACGGTGTACAGATCATTTCTCAAATTGCTGACAATTCCATAGCAGAAAAGAAGCTGTCTGCTCCACGGAATTCAGCTCAGCTGGTTGTTCTTCTAAAGGCAAGGAGCTCCATCCACATTCTTCCTGACTAAACAAGTCTCTTGGTTACATCTGCCTCATGGCAAGAACCACATTTCAGGCAAGACATAGCGTCAGACACAAATTGAATCTTACTCATCTGATTCCTAACTCTCTATCTGCTGTGCTCATGGCCAAATGCCCACGTGCATTTCTGCCTGTTTGTACATTAAAGAAAACAAACAGCAAAGCCCATCAACTGTAGGACCATAAATAAAAGCAGAGTCTGACAGGATTTTAGGATTAAATCAACAGTGGTCAATCAACAGTTGAGAAGTTAAGATTCTAAAGAATCAACCTAACCCACGATTTATTGCGCCACACGTCAGTCACTTGAAAGGAACACAATGAGGTGAGTGGGGCTTTCCACTCACAGCAGCAGTCTCTTGCAGATATTCTGCTGCATTCACCCAGTCCTCACACGTCTCGAGGAAGGCAGGCATTCCAAGCTACAACCAAAGTGTTCCCAAAAAGAGGCACCCAGACAAAGCTGCGAGAGCAGAACGCCAGTGCCAGTCCCTCAGCAGGGAGTGGTGTGCAGACCCACCCATACACAGGGGGCCTCTGCTGCTAAAAGCTACTTTGTAGTGTTGCCAACACACACAATTCTCAGAAGCCCCTGGGGAGACGAGGCTGAGCTATTGCTGTGACTCTCCCCATGCTGCAATCGCAGAGCAGCACACATATACTTGTGTGTACATACACAAACCTGTCCAAACTCATGCATGTACGCACAGAGATAGATGCTGATTCTCGGGCAAACCCCTTTCACTCTTTGTGGAATAGAAAAGTGCCTGTTCTCTGTAGCCCAAGCCTTGCTAATGGACATCTCTACACCCAGCTATGCTGCATCTCACAGATAACACACTTTAATTGAACTGAAGCTATGAGATTTGTAGATGTAATTCTTGAACTAAATTACTGTGAGTGCCGTGGTATCACACAGCTCACAGCAACCTCCAGCTCCTGGGCTTAGGCAATTCCCTTGCCTCAGCCTCTGGAATAGCTGGGACTACAGGAGCTCGCCACAACACCCGGCTATTTTTTTTGTTGCAGTTTGACCGGGGCTGGGTTTGAACCCACCACCCTCAGTATATGGGGCCGGCACCCTACTCACTGAGCCACAGGTGCCGCCCAGCAAGTAGCATTTATTTTTTTAAACATTATGTGTATTTCTTTTTTTCTACATACTCCCAAATAAAACATACCCAGAGAGCACTTTGACATTCCATTTTGTTGGAATTTTAATTCAATCCTGCTGTTTTATTTTTTCCTAGGTAAACACCTGAGAATAAATATTAGGAAAAAAATATATCTAAATAACCATCTGTATTACATGATTCTTTTAAAGGGAGAACATTCTAATTGCAATATTCTTATTCATAAGTATTAACATCAAGAATTTATACTCTGTTGATCATTAATTTGGCAACTATCATAACTTTTGTAGCTTTTGCTTTGACCTTGGTAAGGCTTACCTATCCAAGCCATACCTATCCAAGAGCAGAGTCCTAAGCCGTGGCATAGGAAGGTATTTCTTTTAGAGCTTTCACACTTCTCAGCACTAGCACAGACTATGTACAATACAGGAGTGCTCTGTGTACAATAGGGTACAAAACTGAATAGACACAAAATCATAACAGGGGTCAAAATTGTGAACACAGATAGTTGCAGGGAAATAAGAAGATTCAGATACCATGAAATCATTGACCATCATTCCATAAAGAAATATAAATTCTTAAGAGACCTATGCAGTTATTTCAGCTTCAATTGGTATTATTTCCTAGCAGGCTTAGCAGCTGTAAACTGGAAATGATTGCCATATGCTGCATATATCAGCACAGTCACTCACATAGATTCTTAAAGCAGATGGATACTTCCTGGGCCTAATTCACCAATGGCACAAGTGGGATTTTATTTTCAAGTGGGACCTGTGCTTGTCTTTAACATCACCAACTTCCAGCCCACTTTTCCCAGGGGTGTTTATTTCTGCCTTCTAGAGGTGACTGTCTGCCAGGCTGATGACTTGACCCCTCTAAGTTAGAAATGCAGAACAGAGGGACCCCTTGAATTAGGTAGCGATTACAAATTTCACAGCTAACCTTGCTAACACTGGGAACCGAAACCTTATCAGGAGAAAACCACTTTCTCTATCCACATTCCCTATTATCCAATTAATTTTTTTTTTTTTTTTTTGGTCTTTACTTTTACTCTGAAAACAAACTGAAAATACTTGATTTCCAAAATACACCAAAAATGTACTAGTGACAGTTATTCACAAACTTGGAAGTAGAGTCACAATTCCACTAGGGGGAGCAAGATGGTAACTTGTTACCTGGAAGATAAAAGTAAAGGTTCAGGTTGTGTAAGGAAGAAGTGAAGGAGGTGAAGGGTCCACTTTATTCAAGACATGAAAGAACCTAAGCTTCGTAGAGAGTCCTTAGTAATAAGTAAATACATACACCGTGTACCTACCAAAAAAATTATCAAACAAATTATAAAAAAAAAAAAAAATTACTATCAGTCCCTGGGGGTTCAGGATGTTAGGAAATAAGAATAAAGCTAACTAAAACCCAGGTACTTAATTATCATTTTCATCATCTGCAAGCTTCAAATCAATTAGTTCCTCAATTCCACTAAAAAATATGCCACTACTCATAGCAGTGGCATCAGACACACCCTCCATTTAAGTTCTACAGAGAGTTTGGCTAGTTAGAGAACCACTCCACCCAGCAATGAGGTTACCAATTCCCCACCACCACTAAGCAAAATCCCATAAGGAATCCACCATCTTAATTTCTGCTAAAACCACTGCCTAGTGCACTTTACTTTCCCTTTGTCAGAGCTGAATGCTCTTGGCTAATAAATTGGCTTTGGAAGATGAGCAGAGAAAAAAGATCGTCACTGAGCATCAGTCACTACAGTCAACAAAAGTATCCAAAAGATGCTCCAGAATTTCCTCCAAATTCATGGTGTGTTGCTTGTCTTTTTCTTATTATATTGAGCAAGTAAAGACTCCACGTCTAAAAGAAAAGATCTTTCATTCCAATCAGGAATAGGTATTGGGAATCAATAACCCAAGAAGGAAAAAAAAAATGATATCCCTAAACATCTGTCCTCACTTGAGCATTCCGAGCATAGTACGTCATTAAAGCAAGATGGGAGCGTGTTCTGAGTAACTCATAGCTGATGCAGCAATAATATGACCATATGAAGCCATCAACTTACATGAACAAGCTGAAATACTTCATTAGGTAACAACTGGTTTTTGTATGAGGCAGCGCTTGTACTTTTGCAAAAGGATAATAAAAATTTGTTCGAGTCACTAGATTTAATGAACAGAACTTGCTAGCTCTATTCATGTGGGTCCTGCTGTGAGGAAGCCATTAAGTATTTCCTGAATATAGATCACTCTTTACTTGGGGAAAAGTTTATTCTATCACAGAAAGACAATGAAGATCATAAAATCAAAATCTGTTTCTTTTAAGTTCCACAATCTGTACAAAATATACTGAATTTTAAAAATCAGGAAGTGTGGCAGGACTACATGCCTAAAACTTTCTCCTAAAGGCTATGCTGCAAAGTAAATGCATATAATATTTCCAATTATTAATAAAAACAGAAAAAGTATACAATTTTAAGAGTAATATCTCTCACTAAGTGGAGAAGAAATTGTTCAACCAGAAAAAGGAGAAAATTAATTTATTACCTAATCTTTTCTAAAATGAAAATAACGTAAAAGCAATGACTGTGAAATTGTTATTCAAGGACCAACTACCCAGGTGTTGGAACATTCCCATCCTTTGTTGCTTCCTTCTTTCCTGAGATTCTCCTTGGCCGATTCTCTACTCATTAGCATCATCACCAGAGAAAACTAACCTAAGGTAAAACAAAACCCAGGTAAGTCAACTTTGCTACTAGCTATGATGAAACAGCAGTCAGTCAAATTGAAATCCGGCGGCAAGGTTGATTTTACTGATCTCTGACCTCTCTTTTTATACTAGAGTAGGAATGCTATGGTATCAAGCTGACTTGGGATTAAATTCTAGTGTTTTCAGTTTTCTCATCTATAAAATAGGGCTATGACAGTCATTTTATAAGATGTGTTTAAGAAATGGTACGATATATCTAACAAGTCCTTTGCAGGGCTGGATGTCTAATATACACTCAATAAAAACAGGGATCACTGTTGGCTTTGTTAAGCTCAAAAATCTTCACAAGTAAGTATATTATGTCCATCCCACAAAAGGAAAAATATGAGATCTTCAAAGATTTCCTAAAAAATTACAGAACAAATAACTTAAATCAGGACTCTAACCCTCTCAATACACCTCTACAGGGGGAGCCCTTCATGCTGGAGAGATGCTTTTATAGGCAGGGAAACAAAAATCAAACCGAACCTAACTTGGCCTTTGTTACATGGGGAAGGCTCAAAAATGTCATTCAGCCTCCCATACTCAGAAGTCTAATCTATAAAACCAATAATAACAACTCATGGAAAAAATACATCCTCTCTCTCTGACTAATCAAAATGTGCCCTATATGCATGTATCTAGACTGGTTTGGTGGGACTTGAGATTGTAATTTTACTACTAAGGTTATCACAAACATGTGTAGTTACACCTTTCTTTTATGACCTCCTGATGGTCATGAAGGAAATGGATTCCCTATTTGAAGCTGTGAGTGGGTCAAATATTTACCTATTAGTGACAAAGTTGAAACTAGAACTTAGTTTTTCTGATTCTCCCAGTTCAGTACTTATTCTCACATATCATGTTTATAATATAATAAAATTATATAATATATAATTCATGATCAAGAATTCAGCCCCAGTTTCAACATTCTCCCTGTGGAGAAATATTATACACTAAGGAAAAAGCCACCATATATACATATATAATGTATATTTATATTACATAGCAGCTACATATATGTGTATATTTCTAGATGTAGTTGATCTCAAAAAAATAGCTAACAATGAAACATTCTTACCAAAAGAAAAAGGATTATACTCTTTCAAAGTGGAGAGTCTTGGTGTGGATTTGAGTTACCAGAAAGATGGATAAGGTGGATGCAAAGCTAAATTTTGAAGCATTAGACTGTGGGAAGAAATCTTTCATGTTGGAGAATAATAGATGGTGAGGTTAAGAAAGTGAATAGCTGGGTGGGAATGCCATGCCACCAAGAGGAGTTTTAACCCAATCTTGTGGGCAAACAGGAATTAGAGTCTTGAGCAAGAGAAAGGAATGGCATTTCCACAAACATTTAATCTGGCCACAGTGTGTGCTGGACATTGGAGGAAGAGAGACTGGAGTTAGAGACCCAGAGAGTAGGCTGCTACTACAATCCAAGCTGTCATAGGAAAGAACTTCCCCATCTTCCTTCATCACAGGCTCTGCAGGTGCTGGGACATGGTGGAAAGAGCAGACCCTGTTTTCAGTTCTTTGATGTCTGTTCTATTACTAGATGCAATTTTGGCACAGCATCTTGGCCACTTTCCTTCAGTCTTTATATATAGCCCAAATCTCCTGCCCCCGAGACACTAATGTTTCCAGGTGAAATCGAGGTTACTTCCCTTAATTCTGGAACACTTCCATTTTTTCCCCTCCAGAACCTCTGTGGATATAAGCTCTGTTTTGTCAGACTTGTCACTTGATCACTAAATTTAAATCATAACATTTCAAAAATAGGCCATATCCATAAAGAGAAAAGCAAAGCAAAACAAGGCAGGCGGCTTTGCCAAGTACCATATTTTTACCAGGATCTGCTGCCAACTACCCACATCTTTTTTCACTGCGTCTAGTTTCAAATGGCTTGAGATCAAATCTAAACTTCAGCCTGGTTAATGAAATAGTGTTGGGGAGTTAACTTCTAAAGAAAGTTCATTTAAGCAAGAGCACAATGGATCTAAGACTTTAGTTCATACAGAATATTTAAATCAATATGATTTTAGTGAAATGAAAACCACAGTATACGTCTACAACTGTTTCCTGTTTTGAAAAATTGTTATAGAAGTTTTACTTCCTTTAGGTTACATTCTTTGTATATCTGTATCTTGTAGCATATTTAATTCACGTAGTTTCAAATGTGAGAAGTGACTTAATATTAATCAATATAAGCCATTTTAGTGATGTTCGTGGGGGGAAAGTACATGGCCAGATAATTTTCAGGATTGTAGGTACATTTGGTATAATTTCTTTTTTCAAACATATAAAGTAGTTTTCAATTTTAGGATACATTGCAAGGCATAACTTTTTATTAAAGCCTGGTATCTGCATCTCTTATCATAAAAAGCCAACAATAAAAAAATTCCTTACCAAAAATGGCAGAAAATGATCCATAGCTACAGTATTATTTTCTGCAGCCTTAAATAATTATAATTTTTGAGAATTTTAGAAATTGGAAGCGAAATTAAGAAATTTAAGTGTCCTTTAAAAACAAAATCAGGTGGAAATAAAAAGTATTCATTTAAAATGTGGCAATCTGGCTCGGTGCCCATAGCACAGTGGTTATGGAGCCAGCCACATGCACCGAGGCCGGTGGGTTCAAATCCAGCCTGGGCCTGCTAAACAACAATGACAACTGCAATTAAAAAGAATAGCTAGGTGTTGTGGCAGGTGCCTGTAGTCCCAGCTACTTGGGAAGCTGAGGCAAGAGAATTGCTTAACCCCAAGAGTTAGAGGTTGCTGTGAGCTGTTGACGCCACCTTTTCTCAAAAAAAAAAAAAAAAAAAAAAAAAGTGGCAATCTACCACTATATTTGAGGATGTTGGAATTATCATAAGGATTGACTCAATCATATCAAGTTACTTAATGATTAAAGCAACTCCCAATTGGGTTTATCTAATATTTGTTAGTACTTGGATTCTTTCAAAACACCACCAAGCCACTTTTTTACACAATCAAGTCTTTCCAAAGTTCGTGACAATTTTCCTTTAAGCCCTCTCCTTTCTTTCTCTAGTTCATTTTATTTGGATATGTGCATTCTTAGAAAGGGAGAGAGCAGCTAAACTCTCACCACCTCTCCACAGGTGAGGGATTAGGGATGTGTACAAAACTGAGTCATCTCTCTGGTCCTGCTGTTCTGACCACTCTCAAATCTAAGGTTTGACAAAGACATGGATTAATCTCTGTGTGAGATGATTGGAGGGTCCCCTGCTGCCCAGAAGATCAGAATACGCCAAGGACTGCAAATGTGTTAGACACTCCTTTGGTATAGTCCTCCAGGAAGCATCTTCTCAATTTTCCCATCCAAAATCATGGCAAGGACATTCAGTGATAGATGTTAAAGGGAAATCATGAGACAGCAGGAAGAGAGAGGAGCCTAAGAGACTGAAAAACATTAGATAATATAAATGGGAAATTCTGCAAAAAAGAATAGCCATATCATATTTCCTTCCAGAGACATCAACCCAGCTCGTATTTCCTTTATTTCTCTACACGCTACCCCCTCCAACAAGAGATGAAAGATATGTTTTCTAAAAATTAGTCTGGGACATTTCAGATAACCATATTGAATTCAATTCAACAAAGACTTACTAAGCCTAAGACATTTACCACGTGTAAGAAATTGAGACACTGAGATGCCACAGGCAATCTCTCCCTTGATGGAGTTATCAGGGTGCAACAAGAAGTAGACACGCGGGTAGCACCTGTGGCTCAGGGCGTAGGGCGCTGATCCCATATACCGAGGGTGGTGGGTTCAAACCTGGCCCCGGCCAAACTGCAACAAAAGCCGGACGTTGTGGCGGGTGCCTGTAGTCCCAGCTACTGGGGAGGCTGAGGCAAGATAATCGCCTATTATGGCTCAGGAGCTGGAGGTTGCTGTGAGCTGTGATGGCACAGCACTCTACCAAAGGCAATAAAGTGAAACTATGTCTCTACAAAATAAATAAATAAATAAATAAATAAATAAATAAATAAATATAAAATAAAGTAGACACGCGTATCTCGTTAGAGTGCAAGGCAAACAACACAGGAGAAGGGAGGCAAAGCCTCCTGAAAGACACGGACTTTGAAATGAATATCGAAGACTGGAGAGGATTTAAACAGCAGAGATGAATGGGAAGACTTACATTCAGAAGACTGTGAACAGAAGCTGGGGAGATTGTTGGCTGGCGGGAGAGAAGTGAAGCACACTTAGAAGTAGATAGGAGCCTTCTCATTATTGAAGGCTTTGCATGGCAGATTAAGAAATTTGAACCCTCTTCCATAGAACTGGGGAGCCGTGGATGGTTTTTGAGCAGAGTGGCCTAGGAGTTGTGCGTTAGATGAATCGCTCTAGGAATGAATTATAGAATGAACTAGAGGAAAAGACCAGAGTGGAGCAACAAGTTAGGAGATGGCAACGGCAGATGCCACAGATGATGGGAGCGTCCCAGGGTGGTTAGGGGAAACATTCTTCTGGTAGCTGAGATGTGGATCTAACAGGTACATGAACTATCCCGACCTTTAATAAGGTGTATGAACTATCCCCACTTTTAATGTAGCAAAGGCCAACCCCTCAGGCCTGACTGCCTGCACTCAGAAAGACTCTGACCAACTTCCTGTGCAAGACGCAGGGCGTCTGGAGCCGCGCCAGCCCAGCATCAGCAGAGGCGCGCAGGAAGCTCTGCAGCATTGGTGTTCTCTGCTCTCCCACTTGTGCAACTCCTTCCTCCCCCCTCCCCGCCAGTGCTCAGGGTGCTCTGTTCAGCTCCGGGACAGGAAGTTCCCAGAAGTCAGTTAGTGTCCTGCGTCTGCTGTGGCTCCTCTCCCCACCCCACCACAGAAACCAGAGCCTGGGGCTTGCAGGTTGGGGGCCACCTTCACAGGGCAGCTTTCAGAAAAAAGCAAGCTTATCTTCACGTCATGAGAAAGAACGAAAAAACTGTATCTTCAACTCTCGAGCTGAAAGAACAAAATAGAGCAAGTACACCTACCCCAAGTGCATGCTATCTTTGTTTCTTTATCTTTATTTCCTGACTCTAAAATTTAGTCAAGGATAAACTCATTTTTTCCAATCACACAAAATTTGAAAAATAGGAAGAAGTTGTATGGGAGAGAGACATCCTAATGCATCCAAACCCCTTTGCCTTTTCTCTTTATCTTACATTTGCTGAGTTTTAATCTTAGCGGTTTTCCTACTGTAACAATACAGAGATAAAGAAAAAACTTAATAATCTTTTCCATCACCAGTGTTAACAACCTTATGTGCATCCTTGGACATTTTTTACCATGCTCCTGTTGACATATAAAAATACAGATACAGATATGCAATATTAACACTGTTAGCACAAAAATGGTATTTTACTATTTCTCTATCTTGCAATTTGCAATAATAATAAGGTACTGAGGACATCCCTCTGGTCAGTAGCTACAGGATTAACCTGTTCCTTTTAATAACTACATAATATTTCATTATATGGATATATCACAACATATTCAATTATTCCTCTTTGGATGGACATTCAGATTGTTTCAGGTTTGTGTCACAACACACACACCTCACCAGTACCATCCTGGCGGACACATCATGAAGAAAAGGGCTACCAGAGCTGAAGGTATTTTCTGAGCACTTCTAATATCCTATTTTTATGAAATATACAGAAGAAATGTGTGACATAGTCCTTTCCTCCAAGAGTGCCATATATGTATATCTGGAGAAATTAGCCTAACCCACACAAAACAGTTAACTGTGTAAGACAGGCCTGACCATGTTCCACAGACTTCATGCAAATGGATGCCAGGTGGTCCTTCTGCATATGACAGATTGGAGAGATAACTCAGAGGACCCTTTAGTCCTGATACTCTAAGAGCCTCCTCTAATTGAGAATGGGGGGAAGTCTGTGGAGGAGGAAGGACTCGGACAAGGCCTGAGAATAATTTAAAATCAATACAGAAAAAAAGTGTATTTTAGAGTGACAAATGAGCCAGGGAACAGCAATGACTTCAGCCGTAAATACATTGAAGAGAGGGGCAATAAGCAGTCCATTGTCCAAGGTACAGCATTTCCCAACACCCTCCTCCAAAACTCCTTCCACTTCCCTTCTCCCTGCCCTCTGCTTAAAGGCCTATGAGAATCCCAACCTTGGCTCACACTAAACATTACAGTAACACTGATTTAAAATGCATTACTTCTAGCCAGTATTAGCTTGAAAATACCTCAAAGCTCTTCCCTCCCTATTCTTCCCATGCCCCACCCCTTCCCCCCTATACACACACACTGTACCGTGTTCTGGGCCCTTCAAACAATAGCAGTTCTTTAAGCTGTTCCTGTCCATCTGGAAAATAACATGAATAACATGGAAGAAAGCAATAATGATGTTTAAGTGATTGTGATTTAAACAAAAAACTAGGGCCAGGCATAGTGGCTCATGCCTCTCAGCACTTTGGGAAGCTAAGGCAGGAGAATCACTTAAGGCCAGGAATTCAAGACCAGCCTGGACAACATAGTGAGACCCTGTCCCTATAAAATATTTTTAAATTAGCCAGTATGGTGGCATGCACCTGTAATTCTAGCCACTCAGGAGGCTGAGATTCAAGGGTTGCCTGAGCCCAGGAATCTGAGGTTGCAGTGAGTTTTGATCACACAGCTTCACTCCAGCCTGGTGAGAGAGTGAGACCCTGTCTCTAAAAAAATAAAAAATAAAATTTTTTTTCATTAACTAAGTTCTATTGAAAACCAAAACTTTGTTAAAATGCTAACACTGATAGTCACTATAATATCAGCCTTTTATTCCATGTTGCAATAATATGTTTACAACATATCCAAATCCATTTAAATATAAAACATATTTAATAACACGTTTTAAACTTTATCAATTAGTAAATATGATCTGAGAGCTTAACGTGTGCGGTACTTATATAACATGCCTCAATACTGAATATAAGTAGCTCTGTGAGAAAGTTCTGAAAATGAATAGGCATGTGTAAATGAATATGCATTTTATCTCGAAGGCTTGAGATTTAAAAGACCTGTGTAATGTTTAACTGAGGGGCACCACAGAGAAGCCTGTGGTTCTCTTTTTCACTGTCCCTCTCAGCCTAAAATTAGCTTTCAACATTTTTGTTTCACATTAGGAAAACAAGATTCACTCCAACTTGAATGCCAAGTTTGAAGACATAATCTTGACAGTCATATCACAGAAAAAATTAGAATTTTTAATAAGGAAAGTGAGTTATTGAGCGTGCCCTTTTACTTAGCAGCAATGTAACAGTCAGGGGACCGTGACTCTTTTGGCTCTTTTCTTGGTGACTCTATTCCCCCTTCTCTTCACCAACACTCCCCCAATATTATCTCTAAATGATGTTAAATCTAGATTTTGAACGTACACACCTAACATCAAAACTCGTAGCAATTGTTACCCAGTCAACGTAGCAATTGTTATCCGGTTTAACCGGATAACAACCAATTTAATACCAGTGGTTTAAAAGGTACAATATGATGACAGTCCCCATTGTCCTGGCTGAGGAGGACCTTTGGCTGTCCTTGCTCCACTCCAGAGATGGAAGTGGGCTTGGCCAAAGGCTGTAAAACCAAGGTCTCATGTGCTGGACACGGCCAGGCTGGACATGTTAAGGCCTGTTCCTCTCTAGGAGCACTCTGAGCATATTTGGCATTATGTGACTACATTTTGCATCTTGAATCATGACCAATAACAAATGTTGAACCAAGGCGACCAAGGGAAGTGGAAAGAAATGATCTGAGGAGCCAGAGACCTGGGCCAGCCTGGATCAGGCTTATATAACCTCGGGCAAGCCATAAAGCGGAGAGAAACTTTTGTTTCCTCACTAGAAAAAAAATTGGATTAGAAATGATTGGTTCCCCAAGAACAAGAAGAGGAGAGATCAGTTTTTAGAAAATAAATAAATAATGGGTCTAGGTGGGGGTAAACGCACTCTGCCAGTATGGCAGGACCAAGGAGCATCTCACCCACAGCGTGGGAAGTAATAGGATCAACCTACCCAGAACTGTGGACAACTAAAGGACCTCTCTTTTCTTAGAGCTAAATGGGTACAGAAGAAATTTGGCTGATGGTTCTTAGCTGGATTGCATATCAAAATCCCTTGGGAAATTTTAACCCACCCCTATAAGCCTGCTATAGTAAGTTGTAGGTGGAAAACCTAGCATAGGCACTTGAAAAGGCTCTCCAGGTGTGTATCCATCACGTGTGCCTTGGAAATGATGATCTGATTCTTCAATAGCAATGCCGCAATGCCTTGGAAATGCTGCACCTTTGACTCAATAATCCCATTTCAGGAACACTATCCTATAGATACAATAAGGCACCTGGATAATTTGGTTGTGTTTTTTGTTTGTTTGTTTCTTCTATATCTTTGTTCTTTTTAAAATGTGGCTGTTAGAAAATTGTATTGTATTTTATTTTATTTTTTATTGTTGAGGATTCATTAAGGGCACAGAGAACCAGGTTGCACTGATGGCATTTGTTAGGTAAACTCCCTCTTATAATGGCATCCCGCCTCCAAGAGGTGTGTCACATGGATAATTTGTATATAAAGATTCTCATAGCAATGCCATTTATGATAGCGAAAATTTAAAAGGAACCAATGGCAAAGCTAGGGAAATTATTAAATAAGTTACAACACATACACTAAAAAAAAAAAAAAAAACATACAAATGTCCAAAAAGCTCATGAAAACATCATTACTCATTAAAGAATGCAAATGAAACCACAATGAGATACCAATTCACACATACTAAGTGGCTAAAACAAAATAAGCAAACAAACAAAAAAAAAAAAAACAGAAAATGTGTGTTGCTAAGAATATGAAGCAATCGGAACATTGCTGATTAGAATCTGCTGTAGAAAATAGTTTGGTGGCTCCTCAATATGTTAAACATTGAGTTACCACATGACTCAGAAATTCCACTCTTAGGTATATACCCCTACTGAAAATGGGTGTTCAACCAAAAACTTACACATGAATGTTTATAGCACCACTATTCACAATAGCCAAAAGGTTGAAACAACCCAAATGTCCATCAACTGACAACTGATGAATGGATAAAATGTAGTACAGCTATACAATGGAATATTATTCAGCCATAGAAAAGGAATAGTGTATAAGGACAGGATCTATCTATAACGTACATGAGCCTTGAAAACATTACACCAAGTGAAAAAAAGCAGACACAGAAGGTCACGTGTTGTATGACTCCATTTATACAAAATATCCCAACTGGGAAGATCCACAGAGACAGAAAGCAACTTAGTGGTTGCCAAGGACTGGGAGGAGGAGGGGTAGGAAGTGACTATTTAATGGATACAGAGTTTTCTTCTGGGTTGATGGAAACGTTCTGGACCTCTACAGCACTGATGACTGCACACATTGAGAACCCACTAAGTGCCACTGAACTGCACATTTTAAAATGGCTAAAATCATAAATGTTATGTTATATGTATTTTGCCACAATAGAAAACAAAAAAGTTGTAATATATTAAAAAATGATATTTTAATTATTAAAATTGATCTTTTTGAGGGAGCTTCATAAGATGTGAAAGATGTGCAAAAAAGCAGTCTATGAAACTACTTATACAGTGTGATCCCAGCTTCACAATATACACGTAAATACATACAGAAAAATGAGTAGAAAATTTATAAATACGTTAAACCATATTATTAGGAGATACATTTTCCACCTATTTTTCTGAAATTTCCCATATTTTCTATATTATTTTTGATAAATCATTATGAAATATTTTTAAAAAGAAACAACTTTTATTAAAAATGGGACCGCTTGACACTTGGGAGCACAGATATAAAAAGATAACTAAAGTAATAAAGGGTCTAAAATGCACATAATGGAATGATTCAAGTGGCGCCAGCTAGACAATATTATTGAGTGGTGGAGGCAGCAAAAATCTGGAGAACGTTCTGTCTAAAGCTACTTGTGGCCCTAGATCATTTGAGTTTTTAAGGGACATCAGAGCTCCAGACTTCTCAATAAAATGCCCTGATTTTTAAATGTTGGCAATTTATTCAATATTTTTCAAACACCACAAGCCAAACAAAACACATCTGTGGACCGGATGTAGCCCACAGGCGCCAGTTAGAAAATTCTAGTTTATAGGAACAGGAATGTTTAGCCTGGAAAAGAAAAACTTTTGAAGGAACATAGTACTAGTAACTTCAATTTTCTGAAAAATAACTATGTGGAAAAATAGGTGGGCTAATTCATTGTCTCTATTAGGCAGAGCCCGATCTGAAGGCTGGGTGTCAGCAGCAGGATGGGGCCCAGAACACCAGGGAGAGGCCCCTATTCGAGCAGCTGTCCAACAACACAGGGGCTCCCAAATGCACCAGGCTGCCCATCCCTGGTGTGTCCCAGCAAAGGCTACATAACCGGGATTCCTTCTCCAGGCCAGGGGTTAGACCAGGTCAAAGGCTCCCAATTGTGGCTGAGCAACAGAAATTTGAGGAAAAAAAAAAAATGCAGATTCCTGGACCCCATCCCAGAACCACAGGGTGAGGTCCAGGAGTATGTATTTTTAAAAATTGTCTCAGCTGCCTGACAGATGATTTAGAACCACTGTGTTAATCTCTGACTCTGACACAGGAATTCTAGTATTTGGATCCACAGCTTACCTACCTGGCCAGTAGGAAGGAAGGAGGTATTGAGGAAAGCAGGAACAGTTTATAGGCACTCATCATGGAGCAGGCCCTATGCTAACTGCTTCCCTTATGTCACCTCTCCATATTTTCTCAGTAACAAGTGAGATCTGAAGTGAGGCCCTCTGCTCCATTTCCCTGAGAGACAGCCTGGGACCCAAAGGGTCTGGGGAAGTCCTGAGGTCACAGTCATTCACTGAGAAGATCTTTCCTGCTCCAGATCCCCTGCTAGTTCAACTACACCACATTGTCCTCTTCTCACTCACTCACTCACTCACTCAGTGAACAGTCCTCCCCTACCCTTGGCAACACGTTAGGTGGAGATGATTCGGCAATGACCCAGACCCAGTCCCCAGGCTCAAGAAGCTTTAGAATCTGGGGAGGAAGCAGAAGAGTCAACAAGGACATCGGAGTGGGAGAGAGCGTGTCACCAGGAGGGCCCATAACCCAACCCATGTGATCAAGGAAGGCTCCCAGGAGGAGGGGACAAAAGAAGAGGAACTCTTGGCTGAAGGTGCAGCATCTATGGAGACCCAGATGTCAGAAGGAACCGCGCACACGTGGGGACACACAAGCAGTTCAAGGTGGCTGGAGCATAGGAAGCAAGGTATGAGGAGAGAAGATGAGACAGGGTGGGGGGTGCTGGACAGAGTCCTGTGTGCCTCGCAAGCCACACCAGGACTGTCATCAACCTCAGAGGAAGCAGGGAAAGCTTAACATATTGGGTGACAAATTCAGATCCACATTTTAGGAAGGTCAGACTGGCTGCTGTGTGGAAAACACATTAGGAGGCTGTGGCAGTAATTCAGCTAAAAGGAAATGACAATCCCCACCAAAGAGGTCGCAGGGCAGAGGCTGTGTGCAGAGAGATAATGTATGTTCATTCATTCATTCAGTAAATAATATTACAGAGCCCTTATTATGTGCCAGCCACTCTGCTTGGGCTAGACATGCAAGGATGGATAAAAGCAAACACAGTGTTCTCCCTGTCAGCCCTCCGCTAGGCAACAGATGTGAAAGTACTTCTGACAGTATTAGATATGTATGAAAAGCATCTGGGCTAGGTATGCTACCAATAACAGTAGGGAAAGGATGATACAGGGCTGGCTCCTCCATCATCAATTCTCAAATTGCATAAGAGCCACATACGATAAATCTGAAAAGTTATAATAAGGCCAGTACTCTTCAGAATTATGTTCCTAATATTCATAAATAAGAACATAAATCAGACTGTCTGCTGTCAGTCTTTGAAAATACAAAAACTTTACCTACATTTTAATTCAACGTCCTTCAAATAGAAATGATTGATTTTAAAAATGGGAATGAGATATTAAACTAATAAATTAGAAAAATTATCAAAAACTTATTAAATGTAGTGATACACTAAATTAAAGGAAAATTCTCCTTGCTGTATTCGGGAGCATTACTAGGTGCTGTGGGAACAAGTTTGGATTTACCAAAAAACCAACCACACAACAAACAACGGGAAAATCATGACCTGGAGGGAAGGGGGGAGGCATCTGCAAACTGTGCTGTCCATTTCCTCCATAACTCCATTCAGGTGACAGTCCCAGTTTGCCGGTGAGGCCAGAATGTTCTTGTTGTCTAAGTCACAGCCACAACATTCTTTTCATTCTTTTCCTCCATCTCAGTGTAATAGTCCCCCTCCATTAAACAGCTCTGCCTGTGGATGGTGCCCTAAGCTACTTCTTTTTTTAGGGGGGGGTTGCATTTTGGGGGGCCTCTCAGATGACCCCTCTGATCTTTTATCATTCCAGCATCATAATGGCCAGCAAAAAAAAGTACATTATAGGGCGGCACCCATAGCTGAGTGGGTAGGGCACCAGCCACATATAACAAGCTGGCGGGTTCGAACCCGGCCTGGGCCAGCTAAACAGCAATAACAACTGCAACCAAAAAATAACCATGCCTTGTGGCAGAAGCCTGTAGTCCCAGCTACTTGGGAGGCTGAGGCAAGAGAATCACTTAAGCCCAGGAGTCTGAGGCTGTGAGCTATGATGCCACGGCACTCTACCCAGGGCGACAGCTTGAAACTCTGTCTAAAAAAAAAAAAAAAAATATATATATATATATATATATATATATATATATAGTACATTATAAAAAGAAAATGTTCCCTCCCTTTTATGTTTTTTCACTTGAAACACTACTATACCACCAGCTCACCCTTGACCTCAACTCACCCAGAAAGACCCTTTTCTAGCTTCTTCCTTCATCGTAGGCATCTTTCATGGGTATATCATATACCTTTCCCTAGTCCACCAGGGAGAGGGAGAACACACCATGGCTTGGTAGCACAGAGGCAAAATCTGCTTTCCCAAGAATGTCATAGAAAGAAAGAACTCATGTCCCATGCAACTGAATAATCCTGACATTTATGTTTTGCAAATCAAAGGAAAACAGTAATGAGGAAATTACACACAAGTTCTTATAAGCCATCCTCCAACAAGATCAGCATTTAAAAATTTTACCAGAATCCTAAAAGTTAAATGTTACTGTGCCCCTCCCCGGTTTATAAAATTTCACAACAAGGAAAGAAGAGGAGATCCAGTGATGCTGGGGACTCTGGCCACTGTTACTGGACTACGGGGTTCGCAGTAGCCTTGGTTGTTACTAAATTTTAAAAAATTGCTTTCACCAAATTTTCTAAATATTTTATTCTAGATGCTTAAAGAGACATTCGAGATTTGTGAAGTATTTTAAATATCTTTCCTCTAAGTACCTCCACAAAAGACCCACAAAACCAAGGTGTGATCTCCACCCACTCATAGGTGCCCTAGAGATGCTCGGCTCCAGGTGACAAGCCACACACACTCCAGCAACGCCAGAACCGAGTGGAAGCCAGAGGGAGGGCGGGTTGGTTTCTCCTTAGTTCTCAGAAAGATTTATCTGATTAGCCAGAAGAATAGGGGATAAACATGCCTGCTGAAGAGAGCTGTTAGCCCTTCAACTTTTAATAATCAAAGACTCCAGTTTTTCAACAGGAGAGCTGAGTGGGCAAAGCTAAGCCACGCCACATACTGGGTACCTTCTTTGTCAAGTACAGCTTTCACTTTAACACATTCAAATGAGTTCTAATGGTAACCTTGGAGAGGAAACCCATGTAAGTGACCCATTTTCTCTGGGCTGTTTGTCTGCCTCTCTCAGAATATAGTGTGATTCATCCATTTTTTAGGCTACCTGAAAAACTAGGCATTTAAAATAAAGGCAAAGTGGATATAACAGCCAATACTATTAGAGGCAGCTTTTTGCTTTGCTCTGTGCTACTCAAGTAATTCGTTAATGCAATTCATTTCCTTGCCTACCGTTCATGTGCTCCTGGACCTTGAGTGATATAAAAAAAGCAAGATGTTTGAAGAAGAAATGTGTCTTCCTTGAATGCACCAAATTCTGCTGACGTCACAATCAAAAACCCTGACTTCATAAAAACTTCTCATTATCAATGTGAATGGACACCAAAATTTGGATAAATATGAAATCTACAAATAACCAAAGGAAACAAGTTTTAGTTGCATCATGTTTCAGTGCTTCTTAATCATTTACCAGGGCAAACTTGCCTTGAAAACACTTTCTTTGATTCCCCAACTGCTCTCAAGTGGGAGAGCAAATGAACAGAGATGGGACTGGAGCTGGAAAACGGCATGGTGTGTATGTAGAAGCCACCCCTTCCATTCTGTGCCTCTAACAGACATGATTAATCAATTTGATCTCAAATAGGCACAACCTCAGAATCTTTCTCAACACTCAAGTACTGTAGGCAAACATTACCAATCAATAACAGCCGACCTATTAGCCATTCTAGTTCAGAACAAACTTGGATGATCATTAATTAACTTTTAATTTCAAGTGAAAAAACTAGAAGACATCTAACGTGATTAATTTTAATTTTAAAATTAAAAATGTATCTAATGATTTTATTTTCCTTTAAGAATATTTTATCAAAATAGCCATGAAAAGCTAGAAATGATTAAGTGCTAAAAACCATTGCTTCCAATTTCTCTAAGAGGGATAGATAAACATGCTGCCTCAGCATATAGCACAAGATTGCCTTATGAATCCGGAGAGCAAAGAATCAGGATAAGGGGTTAGTGTGGTCTAAGAGAGAGTGGGACTGCAGCTAGACAGTGCTGGGACAGAGCATTCGCAGGCCTCGTGTGGGGATGTGGGGGGACACGGGTAAAAGCAAAGAGTTGCTCAGAGACCGTGGGAGTCCACTCCTGCCACCTAAGTGGTATCTCATTGCAGAGATTCCTTTGAGTTAAAAGTTTCTCCTGATGAAGTCACCTCCGAGCAAGGTGAAGTCTATCTTTCAGTCATAACTTACAGAAAATTAGCTCATTTTTTTTCTTGACTCCTAAAAAAAGATCAGCAGTGAGATAATATGGGGCCACCTAAGAAGGGCCACCCTGCAGATGTGCTGAGGAGCAATTACTGAGTCACTGTGGTATGCCACGTGCTTTCCATAAATCATATTGCTTCCTCCTCACCACTCACAGTGAGTTACTATTAACATCTTCTGTTTATAGGTGAGGAGCTTGAGGCCCAATAATGGAAGTAATCTGACCAGTGTCACAAAGTGAGGGAGGGGCTGAGGCCTGAGGCAGACCAAGACTTCTCTGGCTCCACAATCTGTCCCCATTACACTGGGTGGGCTCCTCTGGGAAAGCATTAAATATACACATGGAACACTCAGAAGTGCTCCTTAAGTCTGATGCTGATCTTACTCTACCACCTTCTTCCAGAGATTAGGAAGGAAGCAAACTGTCCTCTTACAAGGCAGGTTTTAAGAACAAAGAATTACCCCATCTGTTGGAACATCGTGCCTTGGAAAGATTAGAGGGCCAGGGTTGTGGACTGGAATAGCATGCGTCAGTCTCCTTCGGCTCAGATATCATTCCTCACTCGTGGAGACAGGAAGCTTCAGAGGAGGTCAGAAACAGAAGCTGAGCCCAGAGAATGATAGGCTGGAAGGGCAGATGTCCTCCTGCCACCCTTGATGAAGCAGAGGCCTCCATGCAGAATCTGCTCTGGTCAGTGTTGAAGGAGAGGGAAGGCCTATAAACCAGTCCTGCCCTGCTCTGTCAATGGGGTTTCCTAGGGATTACAGACACCCTCTCACATTGTGTAGACTCCATTGTGCACCTGTGTGGCGAGAGGGGGTGACAGGTTGGATGGACCTGTGCCCCTTCCTCCTCCCACTCCCATGGAGCCAGGCTGAGCTGCTATGAAAAACCCTGGGTCCTGCACTGTCAGCATCCCGAGGGACCACAAGGTCTGCCTTTTGGGCAGGTGGGTCCAAGGACACCCAGCAACAGTGTCAGCAGCACACCTAGACGGAGCAGGCACAGTTCCTGCCACAGGAACAGAGCAGCTCCAGGATGGCCAATTACTCTGTGGACGCCATGAGGTGGGCAGCAGGAAACAATCACCATGTGTTCAGTGTTCCGACATGTCCTTGTTAATGCTCCAATTATCCTCATTCTGCAGAAGATTTTAAGTAACTTAGTCAACAATCCTTAGCCAGGATTCAACAAAGCCTGTTTAAACTCTTCCCCAAATTACCCGTAATAGAAGACAAGAGCGAATGTATCCCCCTGGCTGCCTCGAAAATAACTTTTTAACTTAAAATTCACATAAATATTACAATCTAGTCCTGCCTTAAAATATCCTTCTTTAACATAAAAATAATGTTTTAGTTGACTAACAAAAAAATTAGCCATCTGAGAAGTCAGTCTCAGAAGGATGTGGACCACAGCATGCCGCAGATGCACCAGCTTGAAGGGTACAAGACTGGACCGTGTCAGGGCCACACAGTCCTGCTGCCCACCCCACCATGGGACTCGCTTTCTTTACTAACTGCAGGGGCTCTAGGTGTTCAGTAAGAAACACAGTAGATTATAAACCATAACTCAGGAAAGAGAAACAGTATGATAGTAAGCAGATGACACAGGGAGGCCCACGAAAGGTCAGCAGGCCTAGACCGAGATAGCCACAGGAACACGAGCAGCTTGGGATTCAGCCAGAACTTACGAAGAGAATAGATAAATATGTCTGTCAATTTTGCTCCCATCTCCAGGCTTGTGACCAGCACTCTAGTGAGAAGGATCAGCAATTAAAAGTAAATTCTCATACACAGGAATTTGTTTTCTTTTTTTTTTTTTTTTGAGACAGAGAGTTACTATGTCACCCTTGGTAGAGTGCCATGGCATCACAGCTCACACCAACCTCAAACGCTTGTGCTCAAGCAATTATCTTGCCTCGGCCTCCCAAGTATTTGGGACTACAGGTGCTCGCCACAACACCCAGTTATTTTTTATTGCAGTTGTCATTTAGTTTAGCTGGCCCAAGCCAGGTTCAAACCTACCAGCCTCAGTGTATGTAGCCAGCACCGTAACCATTGTGCTACGGGCATCAAGCCCAGGAATTTATTTCATTGGGTTCATTCTCTCGCCCCCCACTACCATCACATCAGGGGAAAGGGAGATATTTCGGAGATTCAGTTCCTGAGAAAGAGAACTGGAACAAGCAGGGGCTTCTGGCACATCAGGAAGTGTAAGAGATCAAGCAGTACAAGAGCCCAGAGTTTGTGGCCAGGTAGCCACTGATCAGGTGAGAGCACTCTAGCAGCAGGCAGGAAGGTCACCTGGCCTCTGATAGCAGCTCTTATGAGCCAGCAGGTGTGTGAGCTAAGATCATGGATAATTATCAAAGAAACCATCCATATCATACAGTCCCAATTCAAGAACACCAAACAAGCATTTTCTGCACTAAATATATGAGTCTTTATAGATTTAATGACTATCTAGTCAGTCCACTGCTGCCTAGACAAAGGTAAATTTTCAGGGTCCTATCAAGATCATAACTTCCAAAAGGGCAGGGACTGGCCCTGCGGCTACCACTATATCCCTTAACTCCTTTGAAGGCGGTCACAGGCCTTCAATAAACCTATGCTTCTGATTTGTTCAAATTCAACTGTATTCATTCAGAGTAACACATCCGTTAACCCTGCCTCTCTCACTCCACTTCTGTGAGTGTTAACCAACAAAGTCACAACGGGGCCTCACAGAAGAACTTCTACTTGAGGAAAAATTCTACATTACTGCAACTACAGTGGTTTCATATCGTACATGTTTTTGCTCAAAAGAATTCAAGTAACACCCACTACAAGGGAGGGGGGTGGAGACACACATGCTCCAGCCATCCCCTGCCATGACCATGTGCCCTGAGATGAGAGAGACAAGAAGGAAACATGACACCTCCCCCCCCCACTCCCTCTCTTGACCTTGGTCCAGTGAGTTTCTGAGCATCTCACAGAAATCAGTGGGATCTAGTGTTTAAAGAAATGTATTTTTTCTTTTTTTTTCTCTCAGATTAATATGAGGGTACGAACAATGAGGTTACAATGAGGTTACAATGCATTTGTTAAGTAAGGTCCCTGCATAGCTATGCCCGTCACCCAGGTGGTGTGCTGTGTACCCTTACATTGTGGCCATTAGGTCAGAGCACATCAATCCCCCCTCCTCCTCCACTCTCCGCCCAAATTGAATTAAATCGAGTTTTTCTCTTGTGTGAGCATCTTTTAGTTCATCTATTGGCTTCAGATTAGTATTGAGTACATTGGATACTTGCTTTTCCATTCTTGTGATGCTTTACTAAAGACAATGCTCTCCAGTTAATACAAAAGATGTAAAGTCTCCATCCTTTATAGATGAATAGTACTTGATGGTATACATATACCATAGTTATTAATCCATTCATGGGTTGATGGGCACTTGGGTTGTTTCCACATCTTGGTGATTGTAAATTAAGCCATGATAAACAATCTAATGCAAATGTCTTTATGATAAAATAATTTTTTTTTTTCTTCCGGAAAGAAACGTATTTTTCATGCAAGTTGGCCCCTAAATGCAAACCAACTATCCATTTGGTGCTCAAAGAACAGTGATGTGGTTCCAATTCTGCAGACAAAAGTAGCCGTGTTGACCTCAACAAGAGATAGCATGCAGGTCTTCAAAGTAGAGCCTTCCAAAGGGATTTTCAAGAGTAATTTTGACTCCACAGAACATCTGCCTGGTACATAAGGGAATTTAACAATCTAGCCACCCAGTGAGCTATCACCTCTCTAATGCAGTCTGGAGCACCACTCAAAACAAGGTTAAACTGAGGGAAGAGCTTTCCAAAGGGAGCATTCCACACCTAGTTATACAAGTAGTCTAAGAAGTCTCCATAACATAGGCAACATTATTTTTGGCATGGATCATTTTCTATCTTCTTCCAACTAGTTTTCTGGTTTTTCTAAGTTGAACAAAAATGATATTTGTGAAATGATCATTCCAGAGAGTACACTTGGAAATTTTCTGCTTTTTTTTCCAACTGATTTCAGCACGTTATTTCAAGATCTCTATACAACATATGAAACACATTTAACCTTAGTTAAAATAAATCCAACTAATTAGATGATATAAAGAACAGCTCATTAGCAGAGTACTGGTAAATATTTTCTCTATTCCAGCTAAGCAATGCTTATTATACACTCGAGCCCCATACAGTCTTTTCATTCCACAATTAGCCTCATATGCTAAGCTTAAGCAAAAAAACTTGTTATTGAGCTAAGAATGGAACTCGATCTGTATACTGCTAAATGCTTGGGGACTGGTTCTTATAATCTGGCCAATTTAAACTAAGTGCACATTTTTATAAACAAAGAAATTCTAAGGCTTTTAATGATCTGGTTTATTAGACTTTTTGAGTAAACAAGCTTAGAACTCTCTCCTTTTTTAGAAAGGTACTTCTCTCAACTATAGCAACTTCAAGAGATTATATGTATATGTATCTTTGGGAATATAGAATCTTTTCTAACTTGTACTTTATGTTTCTTTAATGATTTAAGAATTATAAGGATCACTTTAAGACAATCAAGTCACTCAAAGGACAAAGAGTAAAAGAATAAGATGAATAAACCAGCTGCAGAGTTCCTTCTAATGAGCTATACCCCATTTTCACATTCTTTACCCCCATAATTCTCATGGGAAATTGCCATAAGGACAGTCTTAGAATGAACACAAAGATTGATTCTAAAGATGTTTACTGAGGTGTTAATACAGAAAAAAATCAGAAGCTTCTTTATTATCCAATCTCAAGGATATAACAAAATAAAATATGGCACATCCAAATGATGGAATGTTATGCAGCTATTAAAAATGTCATTTCAAAGAATTTGTAAAGATGTGGAGAAATATTTATTACATAATATTAAGTGGCAAAAAAAACAAACCAGTAAACATAGTAAACCACATCCAAGGCCTTGCACAGTGTCTGGAACGCCCAAGAAAGATAAAGAATTTTGTTTCATTAAGTAACATACACAATAAGATAGCAAGTCTGTGTTTTAATTAAACATATGCATACATGAGCAAATACAAAGAGAATAGTAAGAGAAAAATACCTGCAAGTCATTAGTATTTATCTCTTAGTAATTTACATTACATGTTGAGTTATTTTCTCCTCCTTTCCTGTTCTCATCTCTAGAGTTCACATTTTACAGTTAATATCTGTCACTAGCATAGTTAGGAGAGAAAAGAAACATTATAAAAACTAAATGCAAGAACAGATCTCAAATGGGATTTTAAAAGAGTAATCAGAACATCAGAAGCCTGATGATACCAACAAATTCTGGGACCAAAAGGGCACAGACATTTCTTCCTAAAGGAGTGTCCCAAGTTAAACCAAAATGTAATTTGGGGACAGAAAGAACTGACTGCTGTATTTTACAATTTATTTTTTTTCTTTTTTTTTTTTATTGTTAAATCATAGCTGTGTACATTAGTGCAATCACCTGTACCCATTCTAAGATGCACCATAGATGTGGCCCCACCAAGACTGCTGTATTTTAAAAGCAAGTATTTGCTTCACTTTAATTTTGAGTCAGAATTTTCTATGTTGAGGTAATGTATTTAATCAAAGCAAAACTGTACAAATTTTATTTCATTCTGTTTACTGAACATTAGCCCCAGTTTGTCAATTGCAGCTCTTCCTTGCTTTTGGTAGAGAAAAGGCTATTTTGTGTGGCATTGGCTGGGCTTCAGAAACCAAAGATTTTGGCAGCAGGAGGTTCCTCCCAGTGCAGGGGGCCAGACATACCAATACCCCAGTTTAACTTGAAACGGGAGAGGTGAGGTATTAATAGTAAACCCACACTTTTACAATTTACCAGTCCCTAAAACCACAGATTAGAGAAAATCTACCCAAATCATTTTTGATGATCTCAAATGCCTTTAATTAACAAAAATAAACATTTCTAGCAGAAAGCTATGTATTGTTAATAAGGAAGAAATGCATTCTTGGTTGACTGAGTATCTGAAAAAGTATATCTGGTACTTTAAAAAGATAGATATTTAAGCCCTGTCACGAAGTAGCCATTTAATTAAAGCTAAACCTGCCGGCATAGGGGGTGTGTAGGTTTAGAAATCAGCCCACAATTCAGACTTTGGGCCTAATTATATGGCACCAAACTGAGAAAGCCTAAGAGCACTGACATATTGAAAGCCTTAAACTTTTGTGTCAAGATTTATGATGCTGTTTCCTCCTCGTTTCCTTCTCAATCTGTAATCAACTTCACAACCTTGATTAACAGCAACATCTGGCAATTCCCTCCCAAACAGCTGTGGTGTAGAGGAAGAACACAGAATTTAAAGTCAAACAAACCTGGGTTCAAACATGTGTTCTGCCCCTTGCTGGCTCTGAAACTTTGCCCCTGGTGCCTGTTTTGGTAAAACTGAGATGAAAGAAATCACCTACCTCTTCTAGAGGCTGTGAAGATCAAGAGAGTAACTCAAGGGAAGATACTGGATACAAAATCAACATTCAAAACACAGTGCGTCCGGTATAGTTTCTAAAAACTATTGTCCTGATCTGGAAGTAATATACAAGAATGGTATTTCCATTCAACAGAGGAAACGAGTTATTTCACCCTACAGGTATCTCATGTGGGAAGAGCAGCAATATTTCTTCTATGTTTCATTCTATCCAGTAATATGAAAAATTTCTTTGTGAACTAATTAATACACATCCAAAGATCAATGTCACTGAGGGGAAAATCTGTGACTTTTAGTTTGTCCTGTCTCCCCCCATTTTAGAAACCATTCCTCCCAAATCCTTGTGATTCAGATGAAACTGTTCATTAAGACTTTCCCCTTAGCCATCCTCACCACCAGGGCTGGCACATGACCCAGGCTGAGCAAACACAGGTATTTTCTAGGAATGGATTTGAATCTTGGGAGGAGAACAAGGGTGACCTCTCTCTAAGATACTGAGTTAAAGGTGCAAGTCACCGTCTTCCTCTTTCCCTTCTGTAAGTGGAAGATAATAGACTTTCCATTCTGCACTAGCATCAGCCTACACATAACTACCTTTTTTGGTCTTTTTCCAGCAGAAAAACATTTCTGCCCTCATAAGCATCAGCATGTGGGAAGCGCTACCTTACTGCCCAGAAATCATGTGAAACCTAAGGCAGCCAGTGGCTGGCTTTGTAAGCAAGCACATTGGTTAAAAAAAAAAAATAAAAATTTTAAAAAGGCTCAATCATCATAAAAAATAAAAAGAGAGAGCTGGCTGCTATGCAAAAGCTCCCAGACAAAATCACCAGCACCATGAGAGAGCCTGTACATAGAGTTTTGACTATTTTCTCCCCACCGTTTGCCAAGTGAGCCTGGTTTTGCTGATGAATACAGATCATTTCATTTACTTTCCATTTTTTGCATGGTCCAGTGATCTCTCACATTACTGGATTATTTAAATTATCACAATTACCTCCTGTTTACTGACTGACTCATGTGTTTTTTAGTTAGTCAAAACTAGTAAAAAAGCAAAGAAAGACCTAGGGTGTCAGACAAGATGTAAATACCACCAAAACATCATTCCAAATAGAGTTACCTTCTGAGGCTCGAAAACCATCCAGTAACTCAGATTTTCACTAGGCATGGATATCTCCCAAATGAATTTCAATGGGGGAACAAATCTGTGTTCTTCAATATGGAAAATGCTGAGGTCCTTACAGCCCACCCAAATTCAAGCGATTGAACTTGAAGAAAGAGTAGTATTTGCGTGGATGACATAATGGACTCTCTCCTGCAAGGAGGCAGTGAAAATAGCACACTCAACTGGGCATCTGAAAAACACTCAACATTGTTGTATGAAACAATTGAGAAATTAAGCAACAGGAAAATGTCTGGGTGACAAGTCCAGAAGAGGTTATTTGCCACTTTTGTGCAGAGCAGTAATGGTTCTGAATCACTCATCTGCTCTTCCTCAAGGTGCACCCTTGAGATTTTTATCCTTCAAGGTAATGAAAGTATGATAAGGTTATTTAATCTTGTGGGATCCAGTTTTCTCAGCTATTGGAAGAACAGGTTAGACAGCATGTACTTTTTTTCGGTTCTTTCCAAATCTAAATTGTCTACCATTCAGCTCAGAGTACACAACTACCACAGAGCTTCCAAAAACATTTGAATAATTGGCCACAGAGAAAAGTTCATCCAGCAACCAAGCCCATCATTCCTGGACTAAAACGTTCATTTCCTCTGCTTCCTACTGATGGATAGAATAAGATGGCAATAGTGTCAGTGCTTATGTTATAAGTAAGAGTTTTTGCTAATGAAAAGGAGAGCTAATACACCAGACTAAGATAGAGGGAAAGAATAATGTTGAAAACCAGCACACCAAAACAGAATGGATTCTCCTTTGCCGAGGATGTTTTAGGAGAGCTATTGTAAAATGGCAGATTGATGGGAAGACTAAAAGGATAAAAAGATATTCAAATAGAAAGCTTGAAAATGTTTAATGAGATGATTCTTCTCCAACATCCTTCCTCCTTCAACTTCCTCAGAGCAGAAGTCTCTCTGCCTCTGTACAAGAAGAAACTCCCCTGATCCTCGCGTATTATATCCCTCCATTCTCCAGGGAAGTTGGAAACACCAGTGGGACTCTCTGCTATTCCCAGCTGCCTTTTCCACACTTAGCTGTACCATGCCCCTTCATACATTGAACAGGGCATTCCATAACCAAAGGAACTATTTACCTGGCTTTTCCCAGCTTCATACCTTGGCTCAAGCAAATTGATTTACTCTGAGAACTCTACTTTTAATTGCTCCCAAGCTAATAACCACAGTTGAAAGCCACATTCTTCAAAAAACCACCTATGACACATTCCACAGTCCACCCTCTACTTCCACATATTTCTGTCATGGACTAAAGGAAACTTGTACTTTGGAGCTTAAGAAAGGAATGGTGAGAAGGTAAATATTGTATGTCCAAGGCACAGAACAAAACAGCATTCCTGAAGGCACTTTACACTTCCCAGTGTGGGGCTGGGGATGGGAGGGAGGGGTAGAAAACACTGTCACTTCTTTAAAACCATTTTTAAGGCTCAGCACCCGTAGCACGTGGTTATAGCACCAGCCACATGCACTGTGGGTTTCAACCTAGCCCAGGCCAGCTAAATAATGTTGTTAAACTGCAACAAAAAATAGCTCAGCATTGTGGCGGGTGCCTGTAGTTCCAGCTACTTGGGAGGCTGAGGCAAGAGAATCACTTAAGCCCAAGAGTTTGAGGTTGCTGTGAACTGTGGCACCACAGCACTCTACCTAGGGTGACATAGTGAGACTCTGTCTCAAAAAAAAAAATTTTTTTTTTTTTTAAGTTAGTGGTTCTGTGGCAACGAGGTACACTCACACTGTTCTGCAGCCATCACTGCTATCCGCCTCCAGGACATAAAGTCACTTTCACTCAAACTAGCAGGAGGGGGATTACGGTCGCATCCAAAAACATCATGACTAATAAATGCATAGTATACATTAGCAAATATGAGAAATGCATAAAGGATATGAGAGATGTTTTTAAAACAATAAATAAGGCACAATTTTCCAACAGTGTGAAAGCAAATGGGTCCCTGATTTAAGGTTCTTGAGAATAATCAGGGTTTGGGAAAAATAGGGAAAGATAATTAACCAAATGGATCATGTGGTGTAAATCACTAAAAAGAATTCTTTATACTTGTAATAGGAGAAAGTACCACCATGTAAAGGAAGCACAAATCTCATCTCCCACAGGAAGAAGACATTCTACAGAGAAAATGAGAATTGTACCAAACAGGCAACTCTCCTAAAGCAGAAGCTTTAGAGACCCTGGAAGGAAGTAACAAAAGAGCGAATGCTTTAGCATAAAAAATTCCTTTCATTTTAATGAGCTATAGAAAGCTGTTCTCCATATTATCCTTACACATAAAAATATTCATTAAAACTTTACCTGAGGATCATTTTTTAATGTTAGCATTAAAGCTTGTGTAATACAAGTTACTTTGAAATGAATCTAGAAAACTTACATAACAATGAAAATATACAATATTCTTAAATGTAGAAAAAAAAGATAATAGTAACAACATAATCCTTTGTGGGCTCGGTGCCCATAGGTCAGTGGTTAGGGTGCCAGCCACATACGCCAGAGCTGGCAAGTTCTAACCAGGCCCAGGCCTGCTAAACAACAATGACAACCACAACAAAAAAATGGCCGGGTATTGTGGCAGGAGCCTATATTACCAGCTACTTGGGAGGCCGAGGTAAGAGAATCGCTAAAGCCTAAGAATTTGAGGTTGCTGTGAGCTGTGATGCCACAGCACTCTACTAAGGAGGGCATAATGAGACTCTATCTCAGAAAACAAACAAACAAAAAAAAAACCATAATCCTTTTTGGTAACAGGCCTTAATTCACTCACAGCTTTTATTTCTTCTTCTTTACCACATATTTAAATTTGAATAACATTCTATTCCCAATTTCTCCAGGAAAAAAATTTTCTGTCATTAGATGCTTAAATAGTTTATTATAAATCCTACAGTGTTAAGACCCAATAAAGAGTTACACTAACCACTATTATGTTCTTGGGATTGTGGTTGTTAACCTAGAAAATAGGTTTTCTAAAAAACAGGAAGGTGTTTCTTATTCCTTTTCCTTTTTCTCCACGCATGAAAGTATTATTGGTGTGTATGTCAAGACAAGAAATATGACCTAGAGAAAGAAGTATGACAGAGAGTTGTCATAGGTGGGCCTTCATAATTTGCTTAGTGGCTCGACTCAATCACAAATACCCTTCACCTTGGCAGGAAGGCTTCACAGCTAGAAGATGAATACTTCAATTAATTCCTGTGTTAAGCTGATTATATTTCGGGGGGGGGGGGGAGGATTATAAGTACATTCTCATCTAAAGCAGTTAGTTTGCCCACAGCAATCAGTCTTAGAAGCACCTTGCCTTAGAAACATACCTGCTAGTATAAATCAGTATTAAAACCTCTGAAACATTTAACAGCTTTCATTAAATGGATATTCGGGAGCCCACTTTACTTGGGCTCACAATTCAGCTTAGAATCTATAAATTTGCTATCCCTGTGGGGTTTCTATAATGCTAAAGTTATTTTCACAAAAAAAAAAAAAAAAAAAAAAAAATTGGGAGAAGGTGCTTTTCTCCTAAACTAATATAATTTGAATTATTGTAAACACAACTGCTATATAAGGAAACCTTTCTGAACGTAATATTTTAGGTATTCTTTGATTAGCAAGCCTGACTTCAAACTCCTGTCTTAGCCTTCACTACCAGGGGGATGCCCTTCCTAATAAGACATCACTTAGATTGTCTCAACCTTTCATCTCTTCCAGTGAAAACACCCCTAAGGATAGGAATGTATTGTCTTATCACCCTTACAGCCGTCTTTCACCCATTCAGAAAAGCAGCAGTAATAGGACAATATAAAGTAAGTCTCTTCACTGGAGATAACGTAAAAAAATTCCAAAGTTTGAGGTGGAAGACAGGGAGAGAAATTACATTAGATGAGCCAAAGCTGAGGACTAGAAAGCCAGACGGGTCAGAGAAGCAACCAGGGGTAGCCGAAAGCACGAGGTGTGAAGTGTGGGAATGTGGAGTCTAGCCCCATTCCACCCCCTCCTGGGTCAGGCTACTTCATACATTGGAATCTCACTCCTGCCATATGTAAAATGAAAACACTGCCTTACATGGTTAAGATCTTGTTCTACACCAAAGTCCTAATATTAAAATGGTTCCATGACTAAAATCCTCTGCTGCATGATTCTGTTACAGCTCAAAACAACACCTACAGGATGACAGAGAATAAAGGTCTCTAGACCAAGAGACTGGTCTGCTCGGATGGACAACCTCAGGCTGTCAGCTGCCCTGTGTCCTGTAGTAGCCCATCAGGATCTTTTTTATATTTTTACTTCTCTTTATCCCCATGGAAAGCGCCTACTGGTGCCATGATAGCAGACACAGGAAGAAGGGAGGATGGTAGGGAAAGAGGCTCCTGAACTGCTTGAGCCATAAGCCTTTTCTTTCTCCTACTTTGTCTTTCAGTGGGTATAACAGTCATGAAATAAGGATTCTGGAGAAGTCTGAAAGAAAGAGCATCACCCTCACCATCTAGCGGTATACTCATTCAGTAGTGTTTGGTTTCAACAGGTTTTCTCAGGCAAATGGATCATTTCACATTCCTCCATCAGATTTCCTTCTCTTAGTGCACATTCTTTTTGCTGTTGTTATTTTGATAAAACTACAAAAGGGTTTCAAGACAGTTGCTTTCTTTACTCTTTTTGAACTATGAAGTACTTGAAGTATACAAAACAGTTCAGGTAATAATATTATAGACATTCGCGTACCTACTGCCCAGTTCAAGAATTGAAACATTATAGATACAAGCAGAGCCCCAGTCCCATTACCCACCCTTCCACTCCATAGCAAACCACTATCCTGATAGAAGTGGTAATCAATCTCACCCATGTTTTTAGTGGATGTGCTTATAACCATAAACAAGGTAGTATTTTAAAGGTTTATATAAATGGAATAATTAGATATCCTAGGCCTGACAATTAAGTTTGAAAACTTGCCACTATACACTTACGTTGACAGCACTGTACAAACAGCTCCTAAGGTTTCAGGACCTTGGTATGTCAGCGTCTCACAACTGTGTTCATGTTGACATGCGGCAGCATCATCTTGTGTTCCATTCATTTTTTTTGTTGTGTGTGTGGTTTTTTTTTTTTTTTTTTTTTTTGCCCTTGGGAGAATGTCAGGGCTTAAATTAGAGCAATGGATAAACATTGAATTTGTTTGTTAAACTTGGTAAGAGTGGAAGTGAAATCAAAGACATGTTAGTCCAAGTTTATGGAGATAATTCCAGGAAGAAAATGGCAGTGTACAAATAGATTAAATGTTTTTCTGAGGGGAAAGAAAGTGTCACTGATGAAGAGAAGTCAGGGTGGCTAGCAATGAGCAGAACTGATGAAAACAGTAAAAATGTTTGGAATTGTGTGTAAAAATCATCAGCTGACTGTGAGAAGTATAGCAGACCAAGTAAACATTGATAGAGAAATGGTTAGGAAAATGTTAACTGAAAATCTTGGCATGAGAGAGGTGTGGCTCTTGCATCACAACAATGCACCAGCTCACACAGCACTGTCTGGGGGGTAGTTTTCAGCCCATAAACAAATAACTATATGGGAGCAACCTCCTTACTCACCTTATCTGGCCTCCAATGACTTTTCTCTTTAGCCAAAAATAATAGACATATTGAAAGGAAGACATTCTGATGACATTTAGGGCATCAAGGGCAACATTATGACAGCTTGGATGGCCATTCCAGGAAAACAGCTCCAAAATTGCTTTGAAAGGTAGACTAGGTGCTGGCATTGGTGCATTATTTCCCAGTGGGAGTACTTCAAAGGTGACTGCAGTGATACTTGGCAATGAATTTTACATAGCACTTTTTCTAGGATCAGTTTGCGAACTTAATTGTCCAACCTCGTGTATGTAGTATCCTTCTGGAACCTGCCTTTTGTATTCAACATTATGTTTGGGGGATTTATTCATTTTGGCATGTACATTTCTAGTTCATTCATTTTTACTCCTTAGAGTATTCCATTGCATGAAAAATACCACGATTTATTTCTCCATTTCCATTAGGTTTATTTCCTATTTGTTTGTTTTCTTTACAAACAATGCTGTGATGAACACCTTTGCATTTCCTTCCTTATACACAGATACAAGGGCTTCCATAGGGTATAAATCACAGCCTATTCCCATGGGAAGTGCACATTTTAACTCAACTATCTCCAAATTATCCTCCCAATAATTATGACAATTTACACTCCCAGGAGCAGTGTATGCAAGTTCCTGTTTGTCTACATCTTCTCCAACACTTGTCCACTTTCAGATTTTAATTTTTTAAATCTGATTATATCTTCTTGTGTGCTTTTATTTATTACTTATATGACAAATAAGTTTTTAAACGACAAAAACATTTTTTAAGAAAAATTTTGATTGGGTGGTGCCTGTGGCTCAAAGGGGTAGGGCGCTGGCCCCATATGCTGGAGGTGGTGGGTTCAAACCCAGCCAAAAAGTGAAAAAAAAAAAAAAAAAAGAAAAGAAAATTTTTGATAGCATGAGTCATGCTATCATGAACATGATTTCATGACTGTATAAGCAAACCCCCCAAAATAATATATGCATTTCCATATGTGTAATAGAACACATTTAGGAAAAAAAAATTCCACCTATATTTATGGATTCTTGGTTTCTGAGGTGTTGGTTACAACTAGAGAAAGATCTTGGTCTCTTAAACTGTTCCTAGAAGATATCCTACATGCTGGAAAGCAAATCAAGTCCTAGGTTCCACCAGGCAGGGTACAAGAAACACAATCACCATTATTTCTATAGCATGACAGAAGTGGTTCCCCATGACTTAAATTTTGACCATATTTTGAAAAAAGAAAAAAACAAACACACGAAATGGAAGAAGAACAAATAGGAAATTCAACTTTAATAATATCTACAGTTAGCTTTTTTCTCCTTGTAAATATAGTAATTTTAATCTGATACAGCGCTAAAAATTATGTAATCTTTTAGGCATCATTATTCAAACCAAATACTGCTTTTCTGGGCTGACCTGAATAAGGAGTAGAAGGAGATGGTCTTAAGAGATCCTCTCCAAAAGCCTAAGATGGTAGTTTTTTTGTTTTCATGGCCATCTAGTTACTTAGCAAGAGCAGTTATAACTTTCTACAGTTTAAGTTCCAAACACACTGTGATAAGTAGCACAGAGAGGCAGTTTATGAGCTGGGCCCTGGAAGCCAGACTGTCTAGGTTCAAACCCCAGCTCTGCTGCATGTTGACCAGGACCTTGGGCAAATTACTTAACATCTTTTCTCATCCATAAAGCAATCATAAAAATAATATCTAGCTTATAACAGTTGTTGGAGGACTTGTACTTAGAGCACAGACTTGCACAGAATACATGTTCAATAAATATTAGTTACTATATTCTCATTTTTGAAATAAAATAATTTCTCTATTCAAAGTAGATATCTAAGGAGTAGTCTTCTGTGCCCTTTTTGGACATATAAATTTCTGTTGCTTACAGGATTATTTGGGTGATGAATTTAGGATCATTTTTATTTTTCTCATTATGCTTTGCAATACTTAAAAAACTAACACCCAGGGTTTGGGGGGGGGGGGGGGTGTTAGTAAGTCTTATAGAATTTTTTAATACAAACTCAATTTCCTTCCTTTTCCAGGGAAAAGTCTAGGGCTGGTAATGGTTATAAACACTGATTGTTTTGAAAGCTCCTTTTATCTAATTATATCTGTTTACACTTGATGCAGCATAAAGTCACTAGCTATTCACTTGCCTGGTATAGAACTGCTATAGATCATAGGCTCTAAATTCAAAACAAATTTGAAGTTGATTATGGATGCAGATGGTGACTTGCTGTTTGGAAGAACACAACAGTTACAGAATCTTGTCTAGATTCTTCTGACACAAAAGAGGATTACGTAGCCAAAGCTTTTAATGTGTGAGGCAGGGAGGGAAAGAAGGCAAAAGGAGGGAATTGACCTGGAGCTTGGGATTTACTATGACCTGCATTTGTGTTGAGTGATAACTGCCTTTGTGGATCTGAAGGACCAAAGATTTGAACAGAGAGTTTTGTATGGAAAATTTTGGCATCATATTTTATGCCACTAATCTTAATTTTTCTTTTGATATGCAAATATAAACTATACAATAATTTAGCCTATTTCCTATATCGTTAATAATTTGAAACTGAGTAAATAAAAAGAACATTAAATCAATCTCAATGTTTTTCCATTGCATTACATTTAAATATAAATCTCATTTGGGGGAATTTGATTTCCAAGCAAGAGTAATTTACTTCTTTAAGGACTGGAATTTTGACCCAGAAACAGATCTAATAATCTGGCATTCATCAAAATATAATTTTCTGCCTTTGGACTTAGAAAGTGATATGTGAGAGAAATTACTGTATTTACCTTAAAAATAGTTTTCAAACCAAACATTCTCTTCTAGACCTATGAACAAATTCTCCTAATCTAAACTTCTGACAGAAAACACTTTCGATTATCTAAAAACAAACAATTCTTCCTTTCTGGCTATATTAAACTTTCTATGCATCTTCTCCCATCTTCCCTGTCTCACAGTAAAACCTTTTATGACTTTCCCTGGAGAATTATCTTATAAATCAATGGCATAGCTTCAATAACTCTGTAATAACTTCTCTGTTTTCCAAGACAAAAATGATCGGTGTTCTTCATTACGGTAAATCCCTTTACAAGCTTTTGTGTCATTTATAAATTCCTTGGTAAGAGACCAACTATAGGTATTTTTAAATAGAACGTTCAAACAAGAGAGTATTTTAGAGTTAATCCAACTCATGCTGCATATTTGAATCTCCTGGAGATCCTTTAGAAACACTGATGCCAGGGAGTACCCTATACCAATTAAATCAGAACCAAATAATCACCAATTAAATCTGATGGGACCCAGTCACCTAGTATTTTTTAAGAGTTCCTCAGGTGATTTTGATGCATAGTGAAGGTTGGGTACCATTGATCTAGTCCAACCACCTCATTCAACAGGTTAGGAAGCTGAGGCCCAGAGCTAGTAAGCGACATTCCTAAAGTCACATAGCTGGGATTAGAATCCATGTCTACCATTTTTCATAACTCTATTTCTCCTTACAAAATTAGATCTATGAATTTGATTCCAAAAAGGGACCACAGTTTGGACCCAATCCCCTGGGAGCTCCCACAGACCAGTTATCTAACGGTCTAACTGCTTCCTTATGCCCAGCAGTTTGCCACTGTTATGACAACGCTGTCACCCAGAAAGAAGGAAAACACCCCTCCTCCTGCTGTCCTCACCACAAAACAGCAGCCAAATTCTCAATCTATATTGATGATTTTCTTTATTGCTTCCACCACCTCCCGTCCTCTGATACTTCCCTTAAAAAGAAATAATGACAACCTCTTCTAAAAAACATTTGGTGGGTGGTAAATTGAATTCCTAACATAAAGATGAACTAAAAGCCTTAATATAAAGAAATAGCTTCAGGGCAACTTCTTAAGAAAAGAATAATTTGCTGACGGGTGGTCTAAAGCTTTGCTTTCAGAGAGAGCTGGACACAGGACAGCAGAAACAGTGCAGGGATCTGGCAGTGGGCCAGGCCCCTAAGTCTGCTGGGTGTCATGTTACATTCTCAGCCCCTTCCCACATTCTGGGAAGGGAGAGGCACAAGTAACCCAGGGGTTTAGTGAACACCTCCCAACAAACATGACTAAGGTGTGGAAACTCCTCCAGACACATCTCTGTATTCCCACGTGCATGTCCCAACCCTACTAAGCTATCTTAAAGGAACAAAAAAAGTTTGTTTTACTAAAAATGAATCCTCCTCACTGACCCATGAGAAAGAGATGTCAGAAAGAGGGCAGCGTGCAACAATCACTGGACTGGGCTCCTAAAGACTTCCGTTCCAGCCCTGCTCCTGCCATTTATGGCTGTGTGTGTTAGGGCAAGGCCATGTCCCTGGGCCTCATTATCCTCATAGGGAAAGCTGGGATGATACACCTATCTTGACTGCTCCACGGGTTGAGTTATGAAAACCAAAAATAGAGATAAGTAAACACAGAGATCATTTATATAAAAGTGTATTTATAAAGCTGCCCATAAAGAAAGAACAAAGGAGATGCAAAGAAACCTATATCACCAGATAAAAAATTAAAACATTCAGTACTAAGTTCCTAAACAAAAGACCTAATTATAGAACAATTCAACAACATAAATGTCATGATTAACAACCCCAATGGCAGATTCAGACAGGGCCTGGCGTTAAACCTTAGCTATGTCAGTTCACCTCTCAAGCTTCAAAGGTCTCTTCTGTATTTTGGGGATTAGGATGGCTGCCATCTCTTGGGAGGTTGACAAAGCTGACTGAGATAATCAAATGAAGAGCAGAGTTCCCTGCCTCACGAGGCTGTGGTGACACTGGGAATCAAATTTGGAAAGTGGGGTCACATAAAAGCATTTAATAGATGGCCATCACTACTGTACCACAATAACAGCTCTCCCTCCAGACAGAACCACATTTTTTTTTTTTTAAAGACAGTCTCACTATGTTGCCGTTGGTAGAGTGCCGTAGTGTCACAGCTCACAGCAAACTCTAACTCTTGGGCTTAAACGATTCTCTTGCCTGAGCCTTCCAAGTAGCTGGGACTACAGGCAGCCACCACAGCACCCAGCTACTTTTTGTTACAGTTGTCATTGTTGTTTAGCTGGCCCAAGCTGGGTTTGAACCCGCCAGCCTTTGTGTATGTGGTTGATGCCATAACCACTTTGCTACGAACGCTGAGCCAGAACCAGAAATATTTTTAAAAGGCACATTTCAGATTCTTCCCATTCTCACCAAGAGATTTCTTTGAGGTCTTTATAACCTTCAAGCATCATGGGGTGGGTGGTGAAAGTTGTAGTTGGCCAGGCCCACATTTCAGCCACAGACACACTCCGGGGTCCCCAGATGTTACATTCACTTCTCAAGGCAGAAGCAGGAAGTGGTTCCCTTAGTATTAAACTATCTCTGTTTTCTATCACTATTTGATCCTATAGCTAAATAAGGACAGCTGCCAGGGATGCAGATAATTACCAGACTCATCAGACATAATGAGCAAAGGAAACAAAGGGACAAAAGTCATTTGAAGAGAAGTTCCATGAAATGTGCAGCTATGTTCTAGAAGTTTCCATGCATGACAACTTGTGTCACTGATCCTTCTGACACTTTCATTTGAATAAGGAACACATTAGGGAGGTTAAATCACAAAAAGTTCAGGAATAATTCATTTTCATATTGATTTCACTTAAGATGAAATTTCATATAAATCATATATAAATAAATCACAAATAATATTCTCTTTGAAAATATCAAAAATATTAGTTGAGTTCTTTTTTCTGCTGAAATTCTGCAAGGAATATGTGTAGAGACTTGGAAAATGCAATCACGAGAAATGAAAATGAATTAAGATCATCTACAACCAAACCTCCCAGACATAATGTTAATAACCTTTTGGCATCCTTTTTCTTATCTTTCTTATCTTATCTTTTCTCTTATCTGTGTACATGTAAAAATGGAAAATTTTCCCCAAAAGGAGTTACAACTCTAATTATAATAATTAAGTAGCTTAAAAATGCAGCTTAAGTTTAAAGACCTAATGAAATAAATAATGATAATTGTTTCTCCTTTTGATTACCATGCAATTAAAATATATGAAAACATAGTGCTTGGTACTTAATAATGCAGACAGATGATATTTATAAAGCACTTACATTATGCCAGAAACTTCCCTAAAGTCTGTACAAATGAACCCCTTTGGTTCTCACAACTACTCTACAAAGCAGATACTACTATTGCTGCTGAAACCAAGGCACAGTGCAGTTAAGTAACTTGCCCCAAAGTCACTCAGCAGGTAAGATGCTAAATTGGGACTAGCACCCAGGCAGGAGGGCCGCACAGTCCATGTTCTTAACCACCTTGCTATGTGATGCTCTTTGACAAAGGTCCAACATTATCACCATAGAATTAGAACGCCTTTGTGCTTATCCATACCTCAGTACTGAATGATATACACTATGGCAATTGCCAAGCTAATCCTAAGACTATCGAACGTGATGAAAATCACAACACACCTAAATCTGGGAAACAAATGCTGATTAAAATAAACTAAACAGAACTTGCATTTTACAGACAAAGAAAGAATGATGATCTTGGAAGATATCAGTGTTCAGTGCAACCAACACAAGCTTCCTTTAAGGGTGCACTGTCTGCGTTTAGGTTTATGACTTAAAGGTTAGCCTGCCAAGAAGTTTTAAAAAGGTTGATACATCTGTGGCTGCAATTCTCCAGAGCACCATAAACCACAGTCTTCCTAAAATTAAATAAAAGGATTGACTGTTCTCCTTCTTCCTCTGCCTTGAGAATGTTACCATTTGAACTGTATGGGAAATAAAACTGCTATAAACTCAACATTCAGGGATAATTTTCTGCTTGGGTTTTAATCAAAACTCCTTATTCCATGACCATGGTCCTACTACTCCCAAAGAGCCAGCTGGAGGCAGATTCAAATGCTCATCCCTTCCAAGAAAGATTTTGAAAAGAAAAACCATGTGGAAGGTACATAATTCTATCATATATAGCACCTCTGACAGTGGTATATCTAAGGTTATGCCACGTGTAGGTCACAGAGGGGCCAAAGAAAAGTAACAGTAAGAATATTTTTATGGGCGGCACCTGTGGCTTATTGAGTAGGTCACTGGCCCCATATACTGAGGGTGGCAGGTTCATGCCCCAGCCAAACTGCAACAAAAAATAGCCAGGGGTTGTGGTGGGTGCCTGTAGTCCCAGCTACTCAAGAGGCTGAGGCAAGAGAATCGCCTAAGCCCAAGAGCTAGAGGTTGCTATGAGCTGTGATGCCACACTCTACTGAGGGTGACAAAGTGAGACTCTGCCTCTAAAAAAAAAAAAAAGAAGAAGAAGAAGAAGTATTTTTATGATATATTATAGGTATCCAGTAGGAAAAAGGGGAGCTGGAGAGAATATATTAATCAGGAAAGCTAACAACAATACCAAACATCCCCTCCGTCTCAGTGGAATAACATGGTTAGGGTTTATTCCTTTCTCATGCTATTGTCCAATGCAGCTTGGCACCAGCAAAGGGCGGGAATCCACATAGTCATTCAGGGTCTCAGGTCTCTTCTTCCAGTGGCTCTCTATCATCTCCAGGACTTGAGGTCTGCTGGATCCAGTTGATAAACCAGGAAAGACAGAGTAAGGAATGTGGCTTTTTATAAGGACTAAGCTAGAAAGTGGCTGCATCACACCTGCCCACATTCCATTAGCCAGATCTCAGTCTGTCCCAACCCAACTGAAAGGAAGGCTGGAAAATGGGTCCAGAAGGAAAAGAACACAGAAAATAAAACATTTTCTCTGCTACGAGGAAGGGGAAGGAAATCAGTCCAGACTTTGACAAAAATAGACAGATGTGCTTTTACCTACGTCATTGTCAGAGGCCATGCTTCCTAGGGATAAAGTGACTAAGGGTGAATTATCAATCAATTAAGAATGTTCTACCCTGCATATTCCTTCCTGGACCTGCCAAACACAATGTGATGGTCTCATGTTCCTCTAGGACAACGGTCTCAAATTATGGCTTGTCAAGGGATATTTGGCAAGGGCTGGGATGTTTTCAACTATCACAGCATTAAAGGGGGATTCCACAGCCACCAAGTAGGCAGAGGCCAGAGATGCTGCTCAACATCCTCCAGTGCACAGGGCTGTCCCCATAACAAAGAATTACCTGGTCCAAAATGTCAGCAGATTAACTAGAAATAAAAAAGTAAAATCTCTAGTAACCTCAA
>CAUYPK010005593.1:0-12797 GCA_963574355.1 Loris lydekkerianus | reverse complement strand
AAATGTGGAAACAGCCTAAATGCCCACCAACCCAGGAATGGATTAACAAGCTGTGGTATATGTACACCATGGAATACTATTCAGCCATTAAAAAAAAATGGAGACTTTACATCCTTTGTATTAACCTGGATGGAAGTGGAACACATAATTCTTAGTAAAGCATCACAAGAAGGGAGAAGCATGAATCCTATGTACTCAATTTTGATATGAGGACAATTAATGACATGGTGGGGGTGGAGGAAGGGGAGAGCAGAGAGAGAAAGAAGGAGGGAGGGGTGGGGAAAGGAAGAGCAGAGAGGGAGAAGGAGTGAGGGGGTGGGGTCTTGGTGTGTGCCACACCTTTTAGGGGCAAGACACAATTGTAACAGGGTGTTTACCTAACAAATGCAATCAGTGTAACCTGGTTTCTTGTACCTTCAATGAATCCCCAACAAATAAATTTAAAAAAATCTATGCCCACAATGTATCCAGAAACTGACCACTTCTCTGCCCCATACCCTCCCATGGTTCCCGTCTCATGCACATTGAAGTCCCAATTCTAGGAGGTCCTAATATCTTTGGTTCTGCTATTTCTCTGCCCTCACTATATCACCCGTTGGCTCACTTGGCTCCGGAACCCTTGCACTTGCTGTTCACTCTACCTGAAACACTCTCCCTTCCAGAGAGCTGAGTGGCTCACTCTCATGGATCTCTATTCAAACAGAACTTTCTCTGTAAAGTCTGCCCTCACCGCGCTTTGTAAAGTACCAAAAACCACTCCCCGATATGCCAAATCCTCCATACCTTGCTTTGTTTTCCGCTGTAGCTCTTACCATCATCTGACACATCCTGTTTAGCCATATATGTGGGGGGTGCATATATATGTATGCACACAAATATGTATGTGTATGCAGATAGACATTTTTTGTTGTTCATTTGCTTATTGTCTCTTTCTTCTTCCTACCCAGAGCCTAGAAGAATATTTGGCAAAAAGTTGATGCTCAGTGAATAGTTATTGACTAGACCCATAAAGTCTCACACCAGCCTAAGGAAGGAAGTACTCTTTGTGCCCCTCCCCACATCCATGGTCCCTGGCCATGGAACTGAGGCTGGCAGTGGACTTACCCAAAGCCATGGTGAGTGGAGAATGGGATCAGCACCTCAGGCAATCTAGCTCCAAAGTCTGTGCCCATTCCCTCTCTGGCCTCCTGAGACCAGGGCACAAAGGGAGGGGCACGGGAGACGGGGAAGTCAGGGAATGTTGGCCTGGAGCCAGGGAGGAGTTTCAGGCATCTGTGAGGAATGTCTGAGAGACCCGCAGTAACGCTCCAGGGAGCCAGGCGTGCAGGACAGTATATGGTGGCTAAGTGTGCAGACCCTGGAGCCAGCCTTTGGAAGTTCAAATTCCAGCTTTTCCACTTAGCTGTTGGGCCTCTGTGGTGGGGTTTTTTTGTTTTGTTTTGTTTTATTATTTTTTTTAATTTATTTTATTTTGTTTATTATTATTATTTTCTCTTGCCTCAGCCTCCCGAGTAGCTGGGACTACAGGCGCCCACCACAACAGCCGGTTATTTTTTGTTGCAGTTTGGCTGGGGATGGGTTTGAACCCACCACACTCAGTATGTGGGGCCAGCACCCTACTCACTGAGCCACCCTCTGTGGTGGTTTTAAAACATGCATGCACAGTGTTTGACTTTCCTCCCACTGAGAGGTGGGTTCTGTGTCCTCTTCCCTCAAATCTGAATCAGCCTTAGTGGCTGGCTTGTAGCTAGCAGAATGCAGAGGAAATGATATGCATAACTTCTGATGCTAGATCAGCCACGTCCTGTGGCTTCCTATAGCTCACTTGGGTTACGCACTATGGGAGAAGCCAGCCTTCACTTCAGAAACCCGACTACCTGGATATAGGAGCCATGCTGGGGAGACCACAAAAGGCCCTGCTTTAGCGTCATCCACTAGGCACATGTGTGAGCCGTCGTGGGTGCCCAGTCCAGTCACACATTCTTGTAGCTGCTGCTGATACCTGATGGCAACAGAATGGGAGATTTTGTGCGAGAACTGCTCAACAGAGCCCCTCCCAAACTGTTGACCCACAGAATAAATGGCGTCAATAAGTTTTGGGATAATATTTTATGCCACTATAGAACAGTGACCTTGAGCAAGTGAATTAACCTCTTTGGGTCTTAATTTCTTTGACTGTAAAACAGAGACATTGCCTTACAGTTTAACATCACCAAATGACTTAATAAATGCAGAGTTCCTAGAACAGTCTCCATGTACAAGAAGTCCTCTGCAAGGAGAAGCTGCTATTGCTAAAGGACAGGACAGCCCCATCTATCAGAGCCACACATCCAGGACTGGAAGGAGTCAGAAAGATCCTTCAACCCCCTCATCTGAGAAAGAAGGAAACTGAGCCTCTGTGGCTTGAGGCTATCCAGATAGTGCAGGGGATAGCCTCAAGCCACAGAGCACACTGGGACAGAACACTGCCCTGGGCTGGTGTTCCTTCTACCGTGCTGCCGCAAGAGTGGCACGGAGTCCCTGGGTTAATGCTGATGAGGCTGGCATTGTAGAGCAGAAAATGTGGTCAACAGAGGAAGAGTCAGCCTCTGGCTAGTAATAGAGACAATGCACTTCCTGGTGTGATTTCTGCTTTCTTGGTTAGCTCATGCCTACCCTTCTACCAAATGAGGTTTGGGCCTGTAAGCTTGAACCTGTGATCTCTTGTAAATATGTAATGTTTCTTGGTGGGAAATGTAAGTGGCCAGCAATTTACATTTGAATAATGCATTCTAAGAACAAGCTTGGCAGTGGAGGAAATGTTTGAGATTGTGGATGAAGACTGTAATGGATGTGGATCCAGAAGAAGGAAGGGATGAGAAACCAGAGACAAACTCGGGTCCAGTGAGGTGGAGGAAGCTAAGATACCAGGCAGCTTGGTGGAGTGGAGTTGAACTATTGCCTGACTTGGGTTCAGATGCCTGTCCTTATTTTACTTATGCGACCTTAGGGTAAGTCACCTCAGGGTTTTCATCAAAAATGAGCATAATTAACACTCCCCTGCTCTGCAAAGTCATGGTGAAGATTAGATACATGGTGTGCTTGGCATATAGCAGGTACTTGATAGATACAGTCTTGGAATAAAAGGTCCAATGGCCCACCATGTGCCAGTTTTGTACCCAGCTCTGAGAATATAGGAATGAATAAACAGTCCTGGTCTCTGCTTTGGAGTTTATAGTTTGGTGACATTAAATAAGTATTTAATTACAACCTTTTCTAATGGTTTTGTTATAATAATAATTTTATTATTATTTTATTTTATTTTATTTTTTGCAGTTTTTGTCTGGGGCTGGGTTTGAACCCGCCACCTCTGGCACATGGGGCCGGCGCCCTATTCCTTTGAGCCACAGGCACCGCCCTAATAATAATTTTAATTACACTTTTTTTTTGAGACAGAGTCTCACTTTGTCACCCTGGGTAGAGTGCTATGGTGTTGTAGCTCACAACAACCTCACACTCTTGGGCTCAAGCGATTCTCTTGCCTCAGCCTCCCAAGTAGCCAGGACTACAGGTGCCTCACAATGCCTGGTTATTTTTAGAGATGGGGGTCTCACTCTTGCTCAGGTGGTCTTGAACTCTTGAGCCTGCCTTGGCCTCCCAGGTGCTAGGATTATAGGCGTGAGCCACTGCACCTGACCTACACTTGTGGTAAGTGCCATAAAAGATTCGTATCTATATACTTGTGTGTGTGTCTCTGTGGAGCACATCTCTGCTCACGTGTGCATGTCTCTGAATACACTGATGTATCTGAGCATGTCCTTACAGGGTATGCGTCTTTGTGTTAAGTGTGTAGTCTGCCTTTGAATGTGACATACATCCTGGTCTTTGTATGTACTGATGTGTGTTGTATAAGGGTGTGAGAGGAAATACACACAGGGCAAAGAGAGTGCCCGTCCTGCCTCTGTGTGCATATGACCTGTGTGTCCCTGTTTCTGTGTGGCTCTGTGCTGTGCTTACATCTTCTATTGCCAGTGTGTTCTTCTCTGTGCCTGCCTCATCTCCAAGCGTATCAGTGTCTGTGTGTGCATGTAGCTGAGTTGTACTGGCCAGTTTTGGCCATCAGCATAGGATTTCTGCTCTTGTCTGCATGCATGTCCTTGGTGGTGAGCTTAAGAGAAGATTTCTGGACCTTTTTGGATTAATCTCAGCCTCTTAAGTGGCTGATATATGATATAGAGCTGATGGGGATAGAGATATTAAGATCTTTTCTAAACTCCATTAATTTTATTCTCTCATCTATCCATCCACCTGTCCATCCATCCACATACTCATCCATTCATCCATCCATCTTGACTGCACTGGCATTTAGTAACCAGGTAGCTATTTCTCTTAGGCATGTGTTTTCTCATCTATAAAACGGAGGTGATTAAGGTAGCTACCTTATAGGGCTGGGGGAAGGATGTGGGGTGAGGATTTAAGTGAAACAATGTATATAGAACACTTAACACATTGAATAGCACATAGTAATTGCTCACTATATTAATGACTATGATCATATCATTGTGGGCTGCAATTTCTCAACAGTACTTTATGAAGGGCCACCCCTGAGCTAGGAGCTGGTGAGGCCCTCTCCACAGCAGGGGACATTAAATACTTCTGCCACCACTTTCTTGTGTGACCTTGGACAAAGTCGATGCCCTATCTGAATGCACAGAATGGGTAAAGCTCCCTTACCCTCCCTTTTTATGAAGACTCTGAATGTACCTCCATTTCAAAACCTGCCAAGAGCTGTGCACAGCTATGTAACAGGTCAGAGGGCTCTCCAAAACCTCGGAATGGCAGAGGCCTGTTCTCCGTCACTCAGACGGTCAGGCAGAGCTGGGGTAGAGCCAGACCTAATAGCACTGCAGGGCCTAGCCCCTGCCCCTTGCTGCCCCGTTCCTGTCACTTCGTCCCTGTTCTCCCTCCAGTAAGTACCTACTGGGAAGCCATGTGGCAGGAGAACACCTTCCTCACTCCCCACCAATGAGCTGTTTGGTGAAGAGCCTTATGTTTAAAGAAGGAAGAAAGGAGTAGAAAGAGACAGACACTAGAATAGAAGCAAGGGACACATTAACAGAGAGACACAAAGAGACAAGGAAGGGAAGAGGCAGAGACAGGAGGGAGAGAGAGAGAGAGAGAGAGGCAGCAAGTGGGAGCACAATGGAGCTGGGCTTTCATTCTACAGACATGGTTTGGGCTACCCCAAAGCAAGGCTGTAGCAGCCCCATGACAAGAACTACCACTCTCTCGAGTACATCCTGAACCACACTCACACACATACATGCACACACATTTATACACAAGACCTCACGAAGTGAAGGAAGATGCAGGGACCTCAACGCAGGGGCCATCAGTAACCCCTAAGAAGCCTCAGGTGATGCTAAACCACATCCCATTTGCCTCCTTTGGAAAATAAGCTCATAGACCTCATTCAGTGTTTTCCAAGCTAAATGGGATAGTGCAGGCAAAAGAGTTTTAGAAACAATAGAAAAATCTGGAAAGAGAGCTTTGGAACTAAGCAAGTTAATCGTATAGTTCATAAGGAAAAATTATCAGGAAAATGTGGGGTGGGGGAAAGTAGAGTCCTATCAGAGAGAAAAACATTATAAAACTACTGTTAATTTCTTTAAAGGGCAAGAAAAGATGAAATCCCTTAATATATAAAGAGCACTTCTGAAACAATATAACAAGGCTATCACTCCTTTTGGAAACAGAGAAAGGACTTTAATGGGCAATTCACAGAAAAAGAGCTACAAATGACATATAAATAGCAAACAATTATTTGACATTTCTCACCATTAGCAGCATGTCCATTAAAACAAAAGTAAGCCATCATTTTCCACCCTTCCGTCTAACAAAGAAGAAATTGCTTGAAAAGAAACTGTATGGGAGAAGGAATGGGGAACTAGACACAGTCACACATTGTTGGTGGGAGTATATATTAATTGATGGAAACTTCGGAGACTAATTTGTTAGTATCTATCAAAATATTTAAATCCACAAACCATTTTAGTTTAGCGTTCGCCATTTAACTCAGCAGCTCATCATTACACACAGCGCTTTCACTTCCAGGAATTTATTCTACATTCTACACATGTACTTGCACATATGCATGAAGATAATATATACAGGAGTGCTTTGTAGCGTTGTTTGTAAGAGCAAGAAAGCAGGAGATTGAAAACAAGCTAAGCGCCCGTCAAATAAGCTACAGTACATCTATACTATAGAGATTTTAAAAGAACAAGGTAGATCCACACAGCTCTGCTAGCCTAGATGTATAGTGAAATAAAAAAGTGATGTCTGAACAGTATACATAGAATGATGCCATCTGTGTTCAAAATATATGTGTGTGTAGGTATTTAAATATAAACCTTTGAATGGGTGCACAGATTTTAGGAGCAATCCATACGAGGCTACTAGCAGTGATTTACTTAGGGAAGTAAGACTGAAAACTTCTAGGTGGGGGTCAGCCTCTTTCCCCTTTAGTCCTTCCCTCTGGTGTGAATTTTTTTTTTTTTACCATGAGCATATATGGTTTTGAATAAAATAATATTCAGTACATTTTTCACCTAAAAGGGTGTTAGTATCAATGGTTAGTAAATAACTAAGGTGTAAATGTACTACTTGGGTCCGGTTTTCTGTGAATTCAGTAACATGGATTCAATTCCGAATCATAAGTTGGTGACAGATTGAAAGCAGGTGGAGGAGCCCCCCTTGGGACACCCCCTGCGGCGGGAGTATGCTTTGCTGCGCAGTCTCCTGGGAGTGCAGAAGTAGGCTAGGCTGCCCAGAATAACCACCTGCCATTTCCCAAGCCAGTGCTTCTTTTCCTGAGCCAAAAGGGGGGGGGGGGGCAGCTGGGTGGGAAATCTGGATTCTTCTTTCTAGAACCTAGAACTTTTCTACTGCACCCCACCTCCTAACAGGCAACCCTGTTGTCTAAACCTGTCCCTTGCTGCCACCCAGATCCAAAGAAGGAGATAGCTGGGGTCTAGAAACCTACTGCAGGTCTGCTAAAACATAAATTTGTGGTGTGACCCTGTAGAAAGAGATGGAGGCCATTCTCTCCCTCTGAGCCTCAGCTTCCCCACATGGAAGAAGGAGGATGGAAAAGGTTGATTGCTAAGAACTCTCCCCTTTCCGACCCATCTTGAGTCAGATTAGGTCTAGGTGTTCCTTCCACTTCTGTGACTGACTCTGTTGGGTTAGAGAGTCACAAATTCAGGCTCTGAAAGTCACTAGCTGTCTAACACTGGGTGGGTTACTTCTCCTCTCTGAGCTTCAGTTTGCTCATCTGTAAAATAAGGAAAATAATATACTTCATAGTGTAGCTGAGAGATAAGCATGTAGAGCATTAGAACTGCCCGTGGCATGGAGCTGAATAAATGTTAGTCATCATCATCATCCAGAGTCTCACCTGGACCTGTCCCCTCAAAAGTAGCCCTCTCGAAGGATCTTTCCTATCTGCCTTCTACCCTGTACCCAGCAGCTCTCTGGCCCCAGGAGGACCACAGACTCTGACCTAGGAAAATGTAAGGAGAAATCCTTATTGCTACTGAATTCATATGGAATCAGAGATCAATGTGTGGCCCCATCCAAACCACGCATGAGTATTATAATTAATTGATTAAAACTGAGCATCTGGGAATGGCAGGAAGGCCGGTGGGGGGAAAGCGTTTTTGGACAGGTTCCTCTTGGAATTCACACGGACTTCATGTGCAATGTCTTGTCCAGGAGTGACACAGTCCCTCCAGGGAAAGTGTACATAAAGAGAGCGTTTGCTGCCAAACACATTGTGCTACCTGGGTGGGCTCTGATCTCCCCATGGAGATCAGAGGGACCTCCCCATGGAGTTGTCCCTAGAAGGAGAAGCCAGTACTTTTTTTTTTTTCTTTATTTTTCTTTTTTTTAATTCTCAGATTGATATGAGGGTACAAATGTTTAAGTTACATTGTTTTCATTTCAAAGATAAAGTTCAAGTTGTAGTTGAGCCCTTCATCCAGGAAAACTGCTTACATTTATTACCAGTGTAATACAATTACATTACAATGTAATACCCTACATTGTATACTTTAGGTGAGAACTTGCCAATCCCCCTCCCTCATCCCTCTCCCCCTTTTCCTTCTTCCCCCACCTGCTCACTAGTATTATTAATCTTCTAAAAATTTAGTTATTCTGGTGGATGTGTAGTAATATCTGTTTGTGGGTTTTAGTTTTCATATTTATGTCTGTGATGCATCTTAAGTTGTTTTAGTGTATGGTGCTAGGTAAGCAGTCATGCTTCTTGTTTTTTTTAACATAAATATACAATTATCTATTTATTGAAAAGCCTTTCCTGGGTGGTACCTGTGGCTCAAAGGAGTAGGGCTCCGGCCTCATATATCAGAAGTAGCGGGTTCAAAACCCAGCCCTGGCCAAAAAAGAACTGCAAAAAAAAAAAAAAAAAGAAGAAGAAGAAGAAGAAAGAAAGAAAAGTCCTTCTTCTACCCCTTATGGTCCTTTTATCATCAGTCAAGGAACTATATGGATGTATTTATAAATTTAGATGACTTTTTTTTTTTTTGAGACAGAGTGTCACCATGTCGCCCCCCCATAGAGTGCCGTGTGGCATCACAGCTCACAGCAACCTCCCATTTTTTGGGCTTAAGGGATTCTTTTGCCTCAGCCTCTCAAGTAGCTGGGACTACAGGCACTCACCACAACACCTAGCTATTTTTTGGTTGCAGTTGTCATTGTTGTTTTAGCTGGCCCAGGCTGGGTTAGAACCTGCCAGCCTCTGTGTATGTGGCTGGTGCTGCAACCACTATAGGGGCTGAGCCTAGATGACTTTTTTTTTGAGACAGGGTCTTGCTCTGTTGCCTTGGCTAGAGTATAGTGGCATCATCATAGCTCACAGCAATCTCAAACTTCTGGGCTCAAGGGATCCTCCTGCCTCAACTTCTCAATTAGCTGGGACCTCAGGCATATGCCACTATGCCCAGCTAATTTTTCTATTTTTTGTAGGGGGGAAAAAAAAATAGGTCTCACTATATTGCCCAGGCTGGTCTTGAACTCCTAGCCTCAAGCAATCCTCCTACCTCAGCCTCCTAGAGTGCCAGGATTACAGGTGTGAGCGACCCCCCCCCAGCCAGATGACTAAGATAGAGTAGATATAAAGTTCATGTGCAATTTACTATGTTAAAGTATTTTAAATTACACACAAACTTTATGTCCACCCTCTATTTTGATGTGCTTCTTTCCAGATCTCTCATCATGCAGAAAAATTTGCTCACTTTTAAATAAACAGAATCAGCTTTTGTCACTTTTTATAAATTATTCATTATACCATGGACATATTTTAGTATCAATAAATATGCGTAGTGGTCCATCACGAAATGTCTGTAAGTTCCTATAATTTAATCATTCCTGTTTTGATGATGGGCGGTACCTAATTTTGAATATTATAAACAATTCTATGAAGAACATCTATGAATATATCTTACTGCACAGTTGGCCTGTTAACTCCTTAAAGTTTATTTCTATAAGTGTTAAGGTAAGATCAAAGGGTATGTGCATTTTACATATTGACATGTACTAAAGTTGCCCTTTAAAAATGCTTTGTGTAAACTTCACTAGTGTATAGGATTTCACAGGAGAATTAAAAAGCATTTTTTTCCCAACTCCTGATTTCCTCAAGACTACTTTTCCTCTCTTGGCTTTAGTTACTATCCTTATAAAATAGAATAATTAATTGAAGCCGAGACTTCTCTGAGTTCATAGGATTCACAGGATTTTTGTAACCTTTTCCTATAAATGCTGCTAGATTACATTTCCCAACCTCTCTTTCCATTCAAAGGGGCCCATAGTACTAAGATCTGGAAAGTGGAAGGAAGTGATACAGGCCAGTTTCAGGTCTGGCCCATAAAACCCTGGAGTTTTCCCATCTCCCAGCTGAATGGAAAAGGTTCCAGGGCCTAGAGGAGGGCAGAGCCACAAAACAGAAGTTGACAGGGTGGCACAATGACCACCTGGAGCCCAACACAGGTGCTCGCATGCCCACAAACACACACACACAGGTGCATGCACACTGACTCAAATTGGACTGTGATGTAAGCAAAAAATAAAATGTTATTATCTTAAGTCACCATTATTGCAGACTTGTTTTTTACAGCAGTTCGTCTCTACCTTGGATAATACCTTTGCTTCTGGGTATTTAAACTGGGAGGCCCTGATTAATGTGGGGCTAAAGGAGCCTCATCTGGGCCTTGGGCCTTGTGGGGTGAAGAAAGCCAGACTGCTGGAGATGCAGAAAAGTATAAAAAACTCTAGAGATGAACAGATACACCTGTCATCTCAGTGCTTTGGGACGCCAAGGCAGGAGGATTGCTTCAGCTCAGGACTTCAAGGCCAGCTGGGCAATATAGCAAGATCCTGTCGAGAGAGAGAGAGAGAGAGAGAGAGAGAGAGAGAGAGAGAAAGAAAGAGAGAAATGAAGCTATGGACATGGAAGGGACAGTCTTTGGTGCCTGAGATTTCAGTTCCCAGTTCTATTTCTTCATGAGGTCATCTGAAACAAATGAGGTGAGTTGCTAACCCCAATCCATCTTTCTGCCCCTTCCTTTTTTATTTAGGTAATTCACCCTTCACTACACAGTCCTATCTCTTACCAGTGTTTGGTTTATGCATATGACTCAATTTTTACCTGTGCAATATAAGTGAGGTTTGCAGGGAGGAGGAGTTACCTGGAAAGGTTCCCTCATTCTTGAAAAGCAGACACAGAGAAACATTGCCTGTACCATTGCTGGACATATAATAGTTGCAACAAGAAGAGAAGCTAAATGAGGACAGAACTGAAACACTGGCTGGCAGAGCAGGTAAAGAAAGAGCCCCAATCCTTAATGATGTCATTGGGCTGCTAAATTAACCAACCTTGAATCTGCCCTAAGCACAGTGTAATGGTTAGCATATGCATTTCAATATTATTAATATTATTTAATGTATTTTGCTTTGGGGTTTTTTTTTTCACCAAAAGCATCCTAATAGACACACCTACTTGATCGTATTTCCTTCCAATGGCCTCTTTGACATGGTCTTGCATTCCTTCAATAAAACCCTCTCATTGTTTTGTTTCTGGAAAACAAATACTCCCAGATTGAATTAGAGCTTCTCTAAGCAGCCCCCAAGTATAGATTTTTATGGCAAATGCCTTTATTTCTGATTCAAGGAAGAAAATAGCAGACAATTGGAAGGAACATGGTGCAGACCTTGAACCTGGGGAAACATCAGGCAGAAGGGGGGCAGTGGCAGCAGTTTCCCCAGTCTTGTGCCCCTAGAGCAGGCTGACTCACATACCAAAAGAGCCCTTGGATAGTAAATATTTATTGAGCACTTACTCTAAGCCAGGCACTGTGCTAGTCCTAAGGGAGCATCCTCGTTCTAGGTGAGAGAAACAGACAATAAAGAAGAGAAATAAGTAAAAACATAGTATTTTAGTTGTAAGTATGTTGGAAAATGTATACAAAGCAGAGAAGGAAGAGAATTTAAGGTGTTAGGTCTATAATGTTAACTCAGGATGGCCAGGGAAGGCATCGTGAGCAGGTGACATTTGAGTAAAGATCCTCAAGGGATGATTCCTGCAGATATCTGCAGAAAGAGTGCTACAGGCAGAGGGAATAGGATGTGCAAAGACCCTGAGGTAGGAATGCACCCAGTGTGTTAGGGAAATGGTCAGGTGGCCAGTGCAGTGTGTGGATGGATGAAAGGGAATTCGTGAAGCCAGAGAGGTAATGATGGAAAGGAATGGGAAGATGGTATAGACCTTTTTTTTCTTTTTCGGACTGATGAGATGTTTATATTTTTTGAAGATTTTAAGTTTGTTTATTACAATAGCGTTAAAAATATTCTAGATATTGAAATAATTGAATTTGAGAATTTTTTTCTTTTTTCTTTTTTTAAATTAATTAAATTATTTTTATTATTAAATCATAGCTGTGTACATTAGTGCAACCAAGGGGTACAATGTGCTGGTTTCATATACAATCTGAAATATTTTCATCAAACTGTTCAACGTACCCTTCATGGCATTTTCTTAGTTACTGTATGTAGGCATTTGTATTCTGCATTTAGTAAGTTTCACCTGTACCCATTCTAAGATGCACCATAGGTGTGGCCCCACCCATTACCCTCCCTCCACCTTAACCTCCCCCCTCCCTTCCCCTTCCTTGGCCCTTTCCCCATAGTCTTGTGCTATAGTTGGGCTATAGCCTTCATGTGAAAGCTATAATCTAGCTTCATAGTAGAACTGAGCACATTGGATACTTTTTCTTCCATTCCTGAGATACTTTGCTAAGAAGAATATGTTCCAGCTCCATCCACGTAAACATGAAAGAGGTAAACTCTCCATCTTTCTTTAAGGCTGCATAGTATTCCATGGTATACATGTACCACAATTTGCTAGTAGTCCATTCATGGGTCGATGGGCACTTGGGCTTCTTCCATGACTTAGCAATTATGAATTGGGCTGCAATAAACATTCTGGTACATATAAATCTTTGTTATATTGTAACTTTTGGTCTTCTGGGTATAAACCCAGTAAAGAAATTATAGGATTGAATGGCAGATCTATTTTTAGGTCTCTAAGTGTTCTCCAAAAATCCTTCCAGAAGGAACATATTAGTGGGCATTCCCACCAGCAGTGTAGAAGTGTGCCCTTTCCTCCACATCCACGCCAACATTTCTGGTTTTGGGATTTTGTTATGTGGGCTACTCTTACTGGGGTTAGGTGATATCTCAAAGTA
>CAUYPK010005592.1:0-12060 GCA_963574355.1 Loris lydekkerianus | reverse complement strand
AATGTACTCAGTACTTCTATGAAACCTACTTATATTTACTCACACTTTGTTATGAAAGATAGAACTCAACTATAGCAGAGGATGAAGAAGAGAAATTAAGTGAGTAGGAAAGGGAGGGTGTAGGTTTGATAGAGGGAGGAGAAAGTGTAAATGGTGGGACCACACCTATGGAGCATATGGCAAAAAATACAAGTTAAATCTTGTAAAGTGTAGAACACAAATGTCTTAACACAATAATCAAGTAAATGATGGAAAAGCTATGTGAATTGGTTTGATCCAAGCATTTCAGATTATATAAAATAATCAACACATTGTACCTACCCTACATATACACATATATATTCATGATCTATGGGTTTTTGAGTTAATAAATTAAAAAAAAAAAAAAAAAATAGACCTGCCATTTTATTCTGCAATTCCTCTCCTAGTTATATATTCAGGTGTCCAACAAAGATACATGCACCCGATTGTTTATTAAAGCTCAATTCATAATGGCCAAGTCTTGGAAGAAGCCCAATTGCCCATCAACCCATAAATGGATCATTAAATTGTGGTATATGTATGTCATGAAATACTATGCAGCATTAAAAAAGATGGAAACTTAACCTCTTTTATGTTGACATGCATGGAAATGAAAGACATTTTCTTTTTAAAGTATCTCAGGAATGGCAGATAAAATATCCAATGCAATCAGTACTACTATAAATGAAATTTATAATCATTCCCACTCATATGAGAGATGAAGCCCAACTATGCCACAGGAAGAATAAGGGAAGGGGAGGGTTATGAAAAGAAGGGCTTCTGTTTTAAGATGGTGTGTCTTAATGGTGGGACCTCACCTATGAAGTATATTGTAAGGGTACAAATCAAATCTATCGAGTAATGAACACAAATATGTTCACATGGTGATTAAGTAAATGAGGTGCAAGGTATGTTAATTAGGTGAATCTAAGCACTCCAATTTTTAAAAATAATCAACACATTGAATCCCACAAAGGCATAAAGGTATGCATAATCTATGTATATATCACGTAATAAAAAAAAATGGCAAAAAAAAAAAAAAGAATGGAGAGAGCATGCAAATGAGAGAGACAGAATTGGAGGAAGGAAGGATAAAGTGCAAAAGGGGTGAAGGGATAAATGATGGAAGGAAAGAAAGAAAAAATAACCAAACTTGGTGGCTCACACCTATAAACCTAGTCCTCTGGCAGGCTGAGATGAGTAATGTTTTTGAAGCAGGGAGTGCTGAGAACAAACATAGAAAGACTCAGAATAAAAAGTAAAAAATTACCTAGGCATTGTGATAGGCACATGTCATCCTAACCACATGTGAGTCTTAGGCAGGAGGATTGCCTGAATCCTGGAGTTTGAGGTTGCTATGACTTAGGATGCAGCCACAAAAGACTAACCTGGGCCATGTATGGAAACTGTATCTCAAAAATACCCATACAAACACCCATGCACACAAACCCGGCCAACCAACAAATATTTTCATCATTTAAAAAGACCAAGTAAAAAAACGACAGGAAGGCTATGTAGACCAGTGTGATGAAAATGTGTCAAATGGTTTATGAAACTAGGGTATGATGCCCCATTATCATATCAATGTGCACAGCTATGATTTAATAAAAATAAAAATAAAAATAAAATAAAAAGACCAGAATTACCTTCATTGTTCAAGCAAAGCAGACACACTTAAGACCTGTCAAACTATGACCAAAAGGAGGCTGTTGCCAGGCACATTAATTTGTAAGCTTCTCGCAAATGAATACTTGGGGTTAAGTCTCAAAACAGTCCTTAAAATACCATCCCAGAGGAAGTGCTGGTGGCTCAGTGAGTAGGGAGTCAGTCCCATATAAGGTGGGTGGTGAGTTTAAACCAGGCCCCAGGCAAACTTCAAAAAAAAAAAAAATTAGCTGGGGGTTGTGGAGGGTACCTGTAGTTCCAGCTACTCATAAGCCTGAGGCAAAAGAATCACCCCAGCCCAGGAGTTAAAGGTTGCTGGGAGCTGGTATGCCAAGGCACTATATTGAGGGTGAAAAAGTGAAACTCTGTTTCAAGGGAGGAAAAAATCACATAAATAACATTCTACTTAAGTGACTTTAAAAAATCTTATCAGCTTTGATGCATCTTGAGTCAAACAGCTGTGCAAAATCTCACTGTCTTGTCAGTCTTGTTCTGGTAATTTAAACCATCAGTAGAATTAATAAGGCACAGAGGGTGATCACATCTCTGTGGATGGAAAGTTAAGAAGTGTTCCGATTAAAAAATCTTGAGGGACAACAGCTAAAATGAGTTGAAAAGGCCAATTAGTATATTTGACCACAATCCTGGATTCTAGGACCTTACAGGATGAAGTCACTATATGGTCACTTTAGATAACATCACAATGGGTGTTGCGCTAAATTACCATCTTTCAGTTTAACCTTATTCCTGCAAAGCTTGATAAGAGCTGTCTGGGTTTGTTGTTGACTTAAAACTGTTACAACAAGGGGGGTTCTTTTCTCCACACTCTATTCCTGCTTCCTAATGTTTCTTTGTACCTCTATTCAAGGGATTCAACAACCCTTTCTTTTCTTTGGAACAAGTAGAAAAGTTTATACCTAGTGATGTCCTTGGATGTTAAAGAACAAGTACCCAAGCTCAAATATCTGACAATGATTTCACAGACCTGACAGATACATCACACAATTCTTAGTTCTATTTTTTGTGATACTTTAATCCTTATTTTATTTTATTTTATTTTATTTTATCATAGCTGTGTACATTATTGTGATCATGGGGCACCATACACTAGACCATTTGACACATTTTCATCACACTGTTTAACATAACCTTCCTTGCATTTTCTTAGTTATTGTGCTAAAAAATTTATGTTCCACATTTACTAAGTTTCACGTATACCTTAAGATACATCCTAAGAATAGGGAGAAGGGGGAAAGAGAAGCAAGAGATGGGGGAGGGGGAAAGAGAAAGGGGAATTGGTGGGATTACACCTGCGATTATCTTACAAGGGTATAGGTGATATTTTAATTCTTTCTCTAAAATACGCTTGTTTGAGACAATAGGGGTCTCACAGAAGATCCTCTCTCAAAATCTGGTTAGACAGTGTGCTCTGTAGGGTACTCCATACCTGCTGTTATTTATGATTATTATGGGAAATAGAAAACTATCTGAAAATTTCCAACATTCCTGACCTGTGTGCCAGGAGTGCCCAACTTTTGCCTTTTTGACCAATAGAAAGTAGAAGAGTCATTTTGGGCCACACATTCATTACACAATTACTAATGAAACCTGATGAAAAAAAAGAGAGATATGTGCATTTTTGTGGGGATATCTGCCGCCATGGATATGCAAAACACTACTTATATAATCCCTATGTGTCACATGGGCCTGAGGATTGAATAGTCTTTGAAAAACCCAATAGGGTCATTTCTAAATAGAACTCAGTGAATTTTTCCATGCATGACTATAATATTTGGTTGCTCTGGGAGGCAAAGTTTTGCTGTTCCCCTGAGCTCAGGGTTTGGGGAAAAGGCTGAGCAACATCAAGATATTGTCAGCCCCAATCATACACTTAGTTTGTACTAAACTAGAAAAAGGAGTCAAGTGTTCTCTCCTTTGCCTTTAGTTCCTGCTACTTCAGATGCTCAAACTGGAGTATCCCTTCAAACCAAGAGTTGTATGTTGCTGTGCACTAGGCTGATGCTGTGACATTCTAGCTTGGGCAACAGAGTGAAAGTCTGTTATATGAAAAATAATAAAATAATGAAAGAAATAAAGATAATTTGCTGGTCAGTTTTTAAGAGCCAAAACATAAGGAGGAGTCATAAGGCAGATGGCTTATGAGATTAAGAAGGAGATTTATTGTGGTCCTGGGCAGGGGAGGATCAATGATTCAGTATAAGCAGATTTGAGATTGGTTCTATAGCCTATTACCAGTTGATCTGATTGGTTGAATTTGGGCAGTTATATCTGGTCCCTGGGTTCATCTCATTAGGGAAAGGTAAGATTGACCCCCCGTTAAGTAGCCTAATAGGAAAGGTGGATGGTATACTCTCTATTTTCTAATATAAATATTAAAAATCAATTGGACTCAAGAATTCACTGTGGGCAATTTCCACTGACTAAAATAATCTACTTTTTCAAAGGGTCAAAGTTACAGAAAATCTAAATTATTGATTAATAGTGGTTTTAGGAAAACAATTTTCCTATGACAGAATAATTTCTCTAGTTGACATCTAATCTGGAGAAAAATTTCAACTCTTTCTGTCATCAAACATAAAAATAAGAAAAAGTTCTTTATCCAAGGTTTTCTCCATTTTTGTGTTTAGACAGAGTCTTATCTTGTTGACCTCTGTAGTGCACTGTGGTATCATAGCTCATAGCAGACTTCAAGTGTTGTCATCAAGTGAACCTATTTCCTCACCTGGAACTCCAGGCACCTGCATAATATATGGCAGTTTTTTATTCTTTAAAAAGATAGGGATCTCACTAATGCTCAAGTTGAACTCCCATTCAGAAACTTGGAAAATACAACTGACTCAGTCTCCCACAGTTTCTAGATGACAGCTACAAAAACAATCACTGGACAGCAACCATAGTTTGGAATATATCTCAACTTCAAGGTCTGGAGTGAAGTAATGCTAACACTCTTGGAGAAACTGGACACTGTGTGCTAACAACTGGACTTTCAGATGATGAGGAGGGTGAGGCAATAGGATCTTTTGAGCCCAGGAGTTTGAGATTACAATTAGACCTCATGGTATCAGGAAACTCTATCAAGGAGGAAGGTATCAATCTCTGTCTCAAGGAAAAAGAAAATGACAACTTTGGTAGGATAGAACAATGTGTTTTTCATGTCACATTCATGGTAATCTGTGTGTGAATAGGGAGATAGGGCTGACTGTCTCTCAAGTACTGTCACCTCTTGGGTACTCCTTATGATGTGAGACTTTTAAGCACCTCAAGATTTGGAAAACACAGTCAAGTAGCTTCATTTAAATAGGTTCTTTACACTTTGAAAGGGTCCAATTCTATGTTTCTTAGTATGGTCACACAATTCCTTACCTATCATCACAATCTAATTTTTGAACTATCTTCTCCCACACACACAAACAACATCAATAGAAAGTAGTCATTTTCATCTTCCCCATTACTCTACCCTCCCCCACCTTCCCCCTACTCCTAGCAAACAATTGGCATTGTCTTGATGTTTTCTTCTGAGTTCAGTCATGTTTGGGTGGTCTTTAATAACTGGCTTTGTGCTTTGTCCAGTAGTTTTTTGTTTGTTTGTTTGTTTGAGAAAGAGCCTCAGTCTGTCACCCTGGGTAGAGTGAAGTGGCATTGCATTTAACAGCACATCTAAATCCACAGCTTAAGCGATTTTTTCTGCTTTTTCCTCCCAAGTAGCTACCACTATTTATTGGTTGCAGCCATATTTGATGTTTGGCACACCTGTGCTAGAATTGAACCCACCAGTTCAGATAAATATGGCTGGAACCTTAGTGCTTGAGCCACAGATGCTGAAACAGTTTTTTAAAGTTGAATCCTATTTTAATATAGAACGTGCACTTCGTTCATTTTGATTGTTGAAAAACTTTTCATTGTGTGAATATAGCACATTATAAATATACAATCATGTGTAAATTCCACTATTAATCCTGAAGACATTACCTTTTATTGAAGAATTTTACAAGATTTTATGAAGAAGATATATGGACTCTGTCAAAAGACTTTTCAATATCTCCTGATGTGACTGAGTGGTTTTTCTTAATGTTTCTTACTGTGTTATATTAGTTGGCATTTCCATATTTTGCTAGACTGACAATCCTGGTAATAAATCTTTTTTGAGATACATGAATATCATATTTTGTATGCTACCAAATTTTCCTGCACCTATACAGCATACCTATTATAGTTTGGATATCTTGTTTCCTATTTTTCCACAGAAAAATACATTGGTACAATTGTATCTTAAGGAAATGCAAGCTGCTAACACCAAGATATCCTCCCAAGTTTATACTTTCAGAAAATGAGAGTATAGGCTCATGACACCACTGCTAGAAAAAAATTTCACTTATTTATTGAACAAGTGGTTCTTACTATTTTATTTCATCTGGTTTGAAACCCCTTAGCTTCCAGTGTTCTTTCTGCCTTGGCATCTTAATTTGCTGCGATTATAGGTTTCAGCTATAATGCTCATCTGCTCTTATGTTTTTGTGAAGTTTTTCTCTATTTCCTTGTAGGTAAGAGCTTGTAGATTAAAAAAAGTACAACTTTATATGTTATTTTTTACAGTCCACAATTCAACCATTTCAATAATAGAGTGCTAGACTACGCATTCAGGGATCACTTGTATAGTTTGTTTGTTACTAGAGTAGTTTCCCTTAAAGTGTAGAGGAGATTAATAGAGGAAAGAAAGGAATGAAGGAAATAATGAAATAGAGAGAGCAAGCCAAATATAGAGACAAAATTGGAGAAAGGAAAGCTTAAGGGAGATAGAGGCAAAGGGAGAGAGGGATGGAATCAGAGAAAGAGAAAATGACCAAATTTGGTGGCTCACACCAATATTCCTAGCCCTCTGGCATGCTGAGATGATGGCAGTTCTTGAAGGAGTGATTTCTGAGAATGGACACAGCAAGTGTCAGACCCTGTCTCTACTAAAAAGTAAACAATTATCCAGGCATTGCAACAGAGTCTTTAGTACTGTCCACATGAAAATCTGAGGAAGGTGAATTAAATGAATCAGAAAGTTTTACATTGCTTTAATTAAGGATGAGGCTACAACAGACTAGCCTGAGCCACATACATGAACCATATCTCTAAAATACCCATACACACACTCATGCCACATCAAACTAAAAAACCAGCCAATGAAGATTTTCTTTAAAGAAAGAGCAGAATTACCTTCATGGTTTAAGCAAAGTAGACATGCGGAAGACCTGTGAAACTATGACAAAATTGAGATTTTACCCAGGCATAGTAAATTTGTAAGTTTCTCTCAAAGGAATGTTTTGGAGTAGTTTTCAAACAGAATCTTGAAATAGCATACCAAGACTGTTTCTGTATCTCAGTACATAGGGTGCTGGCCTCATATAATGAGGGTTTTGAGTTCAAAACCAACCATGGTTTCACTGCACACACACAAACACACACAAAAAATAGTTGGGTGTTGTGGTGGAATGCTGTAGTTCCAGCCACTCCAGAAGTTGAAGGTTCATGTGAGCTGTGATGCCATGGCACTCTGTGGAGAGTGACAAAGTGAAACTATGTTTTGAGGAAGGAAAAAAAAAATAAAGAACATTCTACTTAAGTACTTCATTCAGGTATGTCAGCTTGATGCAGCTTGAGTGAAACTGCTGTATAAAATCTCAATTGTTATGTCAGCGTCCTCAACTATCAATAGAATCAATAAGTCATAAATGGGACATCATTTCCCTGTCTGTGAATGGAGGGGTAAAAAGTGTTCTGGTTCAAACCCTTGAGGGATTGGAGCTGAAGTGAGCAGAAATGGCCACTGAGTATCTCAGACCAGAAGCCTGGATCTCAAGATATTGTGGATTGAAGTCACTACATGATCACTCTGGATGACATCTCAATCGGTGTTGCTCTGGGTTTTCATGTTTATGCTTCACCTTACTCATGCTAACTGGGTTTTTTTTTTTTTTTTTTTTTGCTGGATTCAAACTGCTATAAAAGAGTGTTTTTATGTTCTTCACATTAAATTCCTGCTTCCAAAAGTTTTTGTATATACAGCCAAGAGATTCAACAATTTCTTTTTTTTCTCATCATGGATTTGTAAGCAAGTGGAAAACTATGATTTGAACCTAGTGCAGCCATGTGATGTTACAGACCAAGAGTATGAGCCTAAAAATCAGTGATTTTATAGACATCACAGTTATGTGATACAATTCTCAGTTATACTTTTCCTGGGATTGTATTTCTTTCTCTAGAACAGGCTTGTTTCAGACAGTAGGTGTATTGTCAATGTCCTCTATCAAAATCCAGTTTGGCAATGTGTTCAGTAGTATGTTCCATAACTGCATTTATTCATAATTATAATGGAAATATCAGCCTATTTTGAAATTTTCAACAATCCTGACCTACATGTGGGGTGTGTCCAAACTTTTGGCTTTTTGGCCACTTAGAAATGATGAGAGTTATTTTTGACCACATAATCAATACACAATCACTAATTAAACCTGATAAGCCAAAAAGAGAGATTTGTGCATAATTGTGGTAATAATTACCACCACGGAAACACAAAACCATCCTTACATAATCCCCATGTATCACTGCCACCTGAGGATTGGACACTCCCCAAATTCGATAATAAGGTCATATCTTAAGCACAGATAATTTCCTTTTGCCATGCATGACTCCAATATTTGGTTTCTCTGGGAAGCCAAGGTGGGCTAATTTCCTATGCTCAGGGTTTGGAGACAAGACTGAGTAACAACAAAATATTCTCAGCCCCAATCACACACCCAGTTTGTACTAAAATAATAATTTAAGAAAACCTTGTAAAGGGTTGTAGTAATTGTTTTTAGTTCCAGCCTCTCTAAAAGCCAAGGCAGGAGGATTCACTCAACCCAATATTTGAATGTTGCTGTGTGCTAGTCTGATGCTGTAACACTCCTGCCTGGGCAATATAGTGAGAGTCTGTCTCATGGGAAAAAGAAAGAAAGAAAGAAAGAAAGACAAGGAAGGAAGAAAGGAAAGAAGGAAAGAAGGAAGGAGAAAGAAAGAAAGAAAGAGAGAGAGAGAAAAGAAAAGAAAAGAAAAGAAAAGAAAAGAAAAGAAAAGAAAAGAAAAGAAAAGAAAGGAAAAGAAAAGAAAAGATAAAGAAAAGGAGAAGGAGGAGGAGGAAAGGAAAAAAAGAAAATTTGCTAGGTACAGTTTCCAAAAGCTGAAAAAGAAGATGAGATCAGTACGCAGATCAAATATGGAACTACCTGAAGCAGGAGATTTATTGTGGTTCCCATGGGTTGGAAAAGTGTTAGGATAAGTGGATTTGAAATCATTTCATTAGGATATTGTCACTTTATCTAATGGGTGGGTGTTCTCCAGCTATGTCTGGTGCCTGGGCTCAGACTGATTGGGGGGGGAGTAAATATTGGCCTACATGAAAGAAGAACAACAAAACAAGTGGATCGTATACTCAGGATTTTTAGTGTGCATATAAAAAGCCTTGAGTCAAGAATTCACTGTGTGATGTGGTAATGCCTGTGGTTCAATGGGAAGGGCATCAGCCACCTACAATGAGGTGGCGGGTCCAAACCCAACCATGACAAATTTGCAACAACAACAAAATAACTAGTCAATGTGCCTGGCACCTGTTATTTTAAGCCAGTCAGGAGGGTGAGGGAAGAGAATCGCCTAAGACCAGTAGTTGGAGGTTGCTGTAATCTGTGTGATGCCAGGACACTCAACTGAGGGGAATAAAGTAAGACTCTGTCCATTAAAAAAAAAAAAAATCAAATGTGCAGACAACCAACAAACCAACCAACAAACGTTTTCATCATTTAAAAAGGCCAGAATTACCTTGATGGTTTAAGCATTGCTTAAAACCTGTGAAGCTATGACCAAATGGAGGCTGTATACAGGCATAGTAAATTTGAAAGCTTCTTTTAAATGCATGTTTTTGAGTAGATATCAAACAGTTTCTTGAAGTAGCACCCCTCAGGTATTTTCTGTGTTCAGTGGGCAGAGCACTGGCTCCATATGACAAGGCTTGTGAGTTTGAACCCATCTCTGGCTAAACTGCAAGAATAAATCACTAGGACTTGAGAAGGATGTTTGTAGTCACAGCTCCTAAGAATTGCCTAAGCCCAGGAGCAAGAGCTTGCTATATGCTGTGATGCCACAGTACCCTGTCCAGGGTAACATAGTGTAACTCTGTCTAATGGAAAACAAATAAACAAACAACAACATCAACAACAACAACAACATCTTACTTTAGAGATTCCATCCATTTTTTCAGCTGTGTTGCTGCTTCAGTCACACTGTTGTACAAACTCTCAACTGTGTGTCAACCTAATGGCAGGAATCTCAACTGTAAATAGAATAAATAATGCACAAATGGGAGATCACTTTTCTATCTGTGCATGAAGGGCTATGTAGTGTCCTCATTCAAATGCTTGAGGGACACCAGCTAAAGTGAGTAGAAAAGATCACATAGTTTTTTTGACCAGAAGCCTGGATCCCAGGGATTTATAACATGACGTCACTACATGGTACCTGTAGATTATATCACAATGGGTTACAATTTTTAAACTTATTTTATTTATGGTAAGAAGGTGTAGTGGATATTTGAGTTCTTGCTTAGTTCAAACTGTTACAAGAGTAGGATTGTTTTTCACACTCAATTCCTGATTTTGAGTTTGTATATCCAGCCCAAAGATTCAACATCCCTTCCTTTTTTTTTTACATCAAGAATTTGTAAGTAGGTGGAAGAGTATGGTTTGTAACTAGTGCTTCCCTCCGAAATTACAGAACAAGAATCTGAGCACAAAGATCAGACAGTGATTTTCAGATCTGAAATTGCACAATTATCAGTTCTAATTTTCATGAGATTGTATTTCTTTCTCTAGAACACGTTTGTTTTTGCTAGTATATGTCTCAGTAAAGGTTCTCTCTCGAACATGGTTAGGTAATGTGTTCATTAGTGTACAGCATACCTGAAAATATTTATGATGATCATGGGAATTTATCTGCCTATCTGGAAAGTTCCAAAATTTCTGACCTCTGAACCAGGTGTGTAGAAACATTTGGCTTCTTGGCCATATATTAAGTAGGAGAATTAAATTGAGCCACACATTCAATACACAATCACTAATGAAATCTGACAAGCAACAAGAGATTTGTGCATGACTGTGGTGATATCTGCCATAGCGGATATGCAAAACATTCCTGAAATAATACATATGTGTACTGAGACCTGAGGATGGGACACTCCTCATGGCCCTAATAGATCATTTTTTAATTAGGGATCAATGACTTTTGCCATGCCTGACTACAAATTTGGATACTCTGGGAGGCCAACGTGGCCTTATTCCATGAGCTCACCTGTTGGAGACAATGCTGAGCAACAGCAGGACAACCTCAGCTTTGATCTCCCACCGGTTTCTACTGAAATAGAAAAGACAGTAAAGTGTTGTGGACCTTGCCTTTAGTTCCACCTACTTCAGAGAATATGTTCCAGCTCCATCCATATAATCATAAAAGTGGAAAAGTCTCCATATTTTTAAAGGCTGCATTATATTCTATGATGTATGATGTGCATGTACCACAATTTATTAATCTATGTATGCATCCATGGGCACTTGGGCTTCTTCATAATTGATGTAACAATTATGAATTGGGCTACAATAAACATTTTGTTGCAAATATCTTTGTTATATCATGATTTTTGTTCCTCTGGAAATATAACTAAGAGGGGAATTAAAAGATTAAATGACAGGTCTATTCTTAGGTTTCCTGAGTGATCTCCAAACACCTTTCCAAAAGAAACACATTAGTTTGCAGTCCAACGCACAGTACAGATTTTTTCTTTTTTCTTTTCTTTTCTTTCTTTCTTTCTTTTCTTTTTCTTTTTCTTTTTCTTTTCTTTTTTTTTTTTTTTTACATCCATGATATCTATGGTGTTGAGATTTGTGATGTGGAGTAATATCACTGAAGTTAGATAATATATTAAAGTGGTATTGATATGCATTTTCTTGAAGATTAAGGATGAAGAGCATTTTATCATGTGTCTGTAGGTTGTGCACCTGTTTTCTTCACAGAAATTTTTCTTCAAGTCTCTTGCTCACACTGAGATGGGAAGATGGGATCATTTATTCTTTCCTTGCTAATACATTTTAGTTCTCTGTGAATTCTAGTTATTAAACCTTTGTTGGAGAAATAACATGGAAATATTCTTCTTTCATTCTGAGGGCTGGCTGCTTGCTTTTACTGTGTTCTGGGCTGTGCAGAAGCTTTTTAGTTTGATCAGATCAAAGTAATGTATTTTTTGTGTTGCTTCAATTGCCCAAGGGGTACTTCTCATAAAATTTTTCT
>CAUYPK010005591.1:0-22545 GCA_963574355.1 Loris lydekkerianus | reverse complement strand
GCCGCTCCCTCTCCGGCTGGGCCCCGCTCCCCGCCGCTCCCTCTCCGGCTGGGCCCCGCTCCCCGCCGCTCCCTCTCCGGCTGGGCCCCGCTCCCCGCCGCTCCCTCTCCGGCTGGGCCCCGCTCCCCGCCGCTCCCTCTCCGGCTGGGCCCCGCTCCCGCCGCTCCCTCTCCGGCTGGGCCCCGCTCCCCGCCGTTCGCTCTCCGGCTGGGCCCGGCTCTCCGCTGCTCCTTCTCTGGGAGGGCCCGAGGGGTCTCTGCTGCAGCCTGTGTTGCCCTGTGACCTACAGGTACTAGGAGATGCAGAGGGAGGACACCGGGACACCTGGAAGCTGGGAAATGGGGGCTGGCGGGCAGCTGGGACCCTGGGCGTCTGTCTAGTCCCTGCTTGTTTGATTCAGCCTGAGCCTGGAGCCCTCTCTGTGCAGCTTTGAGCCCTTAGCCATGAGCTTCCCCCAGATCGTGCGGGTACGACAAAAGGGTCGTGGGGACTAACGACTAACTGTGCGGGGTTTCTGTCTGGGCTCTGTGGGGTCTCGAGTACTTTATTTCTGCTGCTAAAAATTAAATTCGCACTTTTTAAAAACTCTAAACAGTGTTTGATAAAGCAGTGATTTGGTGAATGGTGAAGCCTCCAGCCATGGTTTGTGATTTGGGGTGCACGGGGTGGGGGAATTTGAAGCCAAGGCTTTTTTATAAGGCGCATGAGGAAGCAAACCAAATTCAGTTATGTAGTCACTTTGTTTGATTATTCAGGTGTCTGTGTTCTGGTATGTAATGGGCTTTATCGGCAGTTTGTGGCTGGTTAGGCCTAAGTTTTGTTTTCGTCCAAGTTGTAATTTATGAGAAATGTATTTGAGTTAGAGTTAGGTTTCCTTAGGTAGAAACCCAGGGCACTATGGCCACATCATTCCACTTGCCCCCTATTTAATTATTCTAACACTTCGGGGGGGGGGGGCGTTTTCCCTGCATTTTCCAAATATATGAAAAACAGGGTCTCAAATCCAAGACCCAAATGCAATTTGCCCAGCACAACTCTTCTAGGGCCATTTGGAAATCCTGAATTTTGAGTTCCTTCCCCACATTCCCAAATGCCCTACTGCTACTCTCCCAACTCATAACATTATCAACTCTTTGCCCTTTATTTTTCAAGCAGACACAGTATTTTAATGGACTTTCCCCCCCCCACAGAGCTGCAATGGGCTCTTTTTAAGATATCTGTTTTTCTTTTTTCTGAGACAGAGTCTCATTTTGTCACCCTGGGTAGAGTGCTGTGGCCTTATATCTCACAGTAACCTAAAACTCTTGGTGCTCAAGCGATTCTCTTGCCTCAGCCTCCCTGGTAGCTGGGACTACAGGTGCCTGCTACAACTCCCAGCTATTTTTAGAGACTTAGAGAGGAAATCTCACTTGGTCTCAGAATGGCCTGGGATTCAAACTCCCTTGCTCAGGCAATCCACCCACCTCCGCCTCCCGGAGTGCTAGCATGTTGTATCTTCTATGTGATTTTTCCATTCATTATAGAAAGTGTAACCTGAAGTCTCCTACAGTTTTTGTTGTTATATTTTATTTATTACGCTTCTGTTTGTATTTGCTTTATATATTTGGGAGCCCTGGTACTCTATGTGTGTGTTAGAGATTTCTGATAAAAAAACAAATTTACTCCATCCTATAATATCAATATTTGCCTTTGTGGCAATGTTTTCACTTAGAATGTATTTTTACTAGAGTGCCATGGCACCATAGCTCACAGCAATCTCCAATTCTTGGGCTCAAGCAATCTTCTTGCCTCAGTCTTTATATTTTCAGTAGAGATGGGGCCTCTCATTTGCTCAGGCTGGTTTTTTTTTTGTTGTTTGTTTTTGAGAAAGAGTCTCACTTTGTTGCCCTTGGTAGAGTGCCGTGGCATCCTAGGTCACAGCAACCTCAAACTCTTGGGCTCAAGCAATCCTCTTGCCTCAGCCTCCCGAGTAGCGTGCTACCAATGCCCAGCTATTTTTTTAGAGACAAGGTCTCACTCTGGCTCAGGCTTGTCTTCAACCTGTGAGCTCAAGGCAATCCACCCACCTTGTCCTCCCAGAATGCTAGGATTACAGGTGTCAGCCACCGTGCCCGGACTTTGGCTGTTTTTTAAAACTCTTCTCAGATATATTTTCTTTCAATTCTTGTGTTGCTTTTCTGTTCTGTGTTTCCTTTGCTGTGAAGAAACTTTAGGTTTATGTCGTCCTGTTTGGATAGTTTATGGGTTTTGTTACATGTTATTTTTGTGTTGTGATATCTAAGACGTTGCTGACGAGATCATTTTTTATATTTTCTTCTAGACAGTTTATGGTCTGACAATTGTTACTAATCCATTTTGAGTTAATTTTGTGTAAGTGTCCACTTACATTTTTTTCTACATGGATAGCCACTTTTTAGCATCATTTCTTTCTTTCTTTCTTTTTTTTTTTTTTTTTTTTTGAGACAGAGCCTCAAGCTGTTACCTGGGTAGAGTGCCATGACATCACAGCTCATAGCAACCTCTAACTCCTGGGCTTAAGCAATTCTGCCTCTGCCTCCCAAGTAGCTAGGACTACAGGTGCCCACCACAATGCCCGGCTATTTTTTGGTTATAGCCGTCATTGTTGTTTGGTGGGCCCGGACTGGACTCGAACCTGCCAGCTCAGGTGTATGTGGCTGGTGCCTTAGCCACTTAAGCCACAGGCGCTGAGCCTTAGCATCATTTCTTGAATAAACTACTTAACTGTTTTGTGAATCTTGGTACCCCTCCAAAGATTAGTTGATGGAGGCCAGGTGAGATGGCTAACACACATAATCCTAGCACTGTGGGAGGCCAAGGAGGGTGGATTGCCTGAGCTCAGGAGTTTGAGACCAGCCTGAGCAAGAACAAGACCATCTTTACTAAAAATAGAGAAACTTACCAGGTATTGGGCAGGTACTTGTTGTCCTAGCTACTTGGGAGGCTGAGGCAGAAGGATCACTTGAGCTGTTAAGTTTGAGATTGCTGTAAGCTGTGATGATGCCATAGCACTCTTTTGAGACTATGTCTCAAAAAAAGGAAAAAAAAAATTAGTTGACCATATACATATGGGTTTATTTCTACTTGCTCTTTTTTTTTTTTTTTTTTTGATAGACAGTCTCACTATATCGCCCTCGGTAGAGTGCTGTGACATCACAGCTCCCAGCAACCGCAAACTCTTGGGCTTAAACAATTCTCTTGCCTTGGCTTCCCAAGCAGCTAGGACTACTGGGACTATAGGCGCCCACCACAACACCCAGCTATTTTTTTTGTTGCAGTTGTCACTGTTGTTCAGCTGGCCCAGGCTGGGTTTGAACCCTCCAGTCTGGGTGTATATGGCCAGCGAAGTACCTCCTGAGCAACGGACACCACCCCCTTTTCTTTTCTTTCTTTTTTTTTTTTTTGAGACAGAATCTCACCATGTCGCCCTTGGTAGAGTGCTGTGGCATTGCAGCTCACAGCATCCTCAAACTCTTGGGCCTAAGCGATTCTCTTCCCTTAGTCTCCCTACTAGTTAGGACTATAGGTGCCTGCCACAGTGCTCAGCTATTTTTAGAGACAAGGTCTCGCTCTGACTCAGGGTGGTCTTGAACCTGTGAGCCCAGGCAATCCACCCACCTTAGCCTCCCAGAGTGCTAGGATTATAGGCATGAGCCACCGCGCCTGGCCTGCTCTTTTCTGTTACATTGGTCTGTGTGACTTTTTTTTCTTTAAAAGACAGAGTCTCACTTTTTCACCCTTGGTAGAGCGCTGTGCCATCACAGCTCACAGCAACCTCCAACTCCTTGGGCTTAAGCGATTCTCTTGCCTCAGCCTCCTGAGTTGCTGGGACTACAGGTGCCTGCCATAATGCCCAGCTATTTTTTGTTGCAGTTTGGCCGGGCCTCAGTATATGGGGCCAGTGCCCTACCTACTGAGCCACAGGCGCCACCCCTGTGTGACTTTTTATGTCAGTATCATACTCTTGATTGTACAGCTCTTTAATACTTTAATACTTTTTATGTCAGTATCATACTCTTGATTGTACAGCTCTTTTTTTCCTCAAAAAAACATAGGGTGTCTATAAAGTTCATGTGCCATTTAAAATAGTTGTAACTTTGTAAGTGATAGAATTCATAGAAATGATTAGAAAGCTTGATGTGTATAGTTCTTTTGGTCTTTATAAATTTTATTTGTAGAAATTTAACTTAAAAATTACTTATTTTTCAGAATCACTATTGATCCATGGCTTCACTAGAAGAGAAATTAAATTGTGTTCTTTGGTTGGTTGAACTAAAGTCTACCACTGCTGTCCAAAGAAGGTTTAGAACCCATTATAAGAAAGAAGCACCACACAGGAATTCCATATCCAAGTGGATGAAAAAATTTAAAGAAACAGGTTCTGTCAGTGACAAGCCACGGTCTGGTAGGCCATGTGTTAGTGAAGAAACGGTAGCATCCGTAGAAGAAACCTTTGAGGCAAGTCCAACAAAATCATTAAGACAGGCATCACTAGAACTGAGGCTTCCAAAGTCTACTGTCCATAAGATTCTGCGGACGAGACTTCACATGAAAGCGTACAAAATTCACGTGCATCAAATGTTAGAAGAGGATTATGCACGAGTAGCTTTCTGTCACAAGTTCAATGAAAAACTTAGCAACGATGATGCAATTTTGAGTAATTTGATGTTCTCCGATGAAGGAACATTCCACATTAGTGGCAAAGTCAACAGGAATAACTGCCATATTTGGGGAACTGAAAAGCCACACAAGTCTGTTGAACATGAAAGAGATTCTCCCAAAGTTAATGTGCAGTGTGCTTTGGAAAAAACTGAGTCATAGGGCCATTCTTTTTTGAAAGGTGTGTTGTTTATGGTGATAGCTATTTAGAAATGCTTCAAAGTTACTTTATTCCTCAGCTTGAACAATTAGGACTAATAGAGAATAGTGTTTCAAGGAGATGGTGCTCCTGTCACTTTGCTTTGCATGTTAGTTTCTACATGGGAAATTCCCTTAACAGATGGATTGGAACAGGTGGACCACTTTCTTGGCCTCCATGTTCACCAGATTCGACTCCATTGGATTTCTTTTTATGGGGACATGGAAAACTAATGTTTATTCAACCAAACCTCGATCTTTAGACGACTTGGAAGAGGCCGGGTGCAGTGCCTCACGCCTGTAATCTTAGCAATCTGGGAGGGTGAGGTGGGTGGATCATCTGAGTTCTGGAGTTCAAGACGAACATCAGCAGCAGCAAGACCTCCATCCCCACTAAAATAGAAAAAAGAAGGCAAGAGGATCTCTTGAGCCCAAGAGTTTGAGGTTGCTGTCCTTTGTGACTCCACAGCACTCTACCAGCATGACAAAGTGAGACTGTCTCAAAAAAACATATAAAATAAAAATCTATATGTTTTATAGCAATAACTTCTTTTTCCTAGTCAGAACTAAGATTAGAAATTTTATTTGTAGGGCTGCACCTGTGGCTCAGTGGGTAGGGAACCGGCCCCATATACCAAGGGTGGCAGGTTCAAACCCAGCCCCAGCCAAACTGCAACAAAAAACAGCCAGGTGTTGTGGTGGAGGCCTGTAGCCCCAATTACTCGGGAGGCTGAGGCAAGGGAATCACCTAAGCCCAGGAGTTGGAGGTTGCTGTGAGCTGTCATGTCATAGCATTCTACCAAGGGCAATAAAGTGAGACTGTCTCTTAAAAAAATTTTTTTTAATTTGTATATACATACTTTCCACATGTGTAAAATAGTCTGATATACTACTTTCCATCTAAAATTGTTAACTAAAAGTCTATAGGGAGCTTAGAATATTGTCCAGTGTATAGTGAACTTTTGACTGTCACATTATATTTTAATAATTATCATTTTAAGGCCAGCCGCAGTGATTCATGCGTGTAATCCCAGCACTCTAGGAGGCCAAGGCCGGTGTATTGCCTGAGCTCAGGACTTCAAGACCAGCCTCAACCAAAGCAAGACCCCATCTCTAAAAATAGCTAGGTGTTGTGGCAGGTGCCTATAGTCCCAGCTACTAGCGAGGCTGAGGCAAGAGAATCACTTGAACCCAATAGTCTAAGGTTGCTGTGAGGTATAATGCCACAGCACTCTAGTCAAAAAAAAAAAAGAAAAGACTTGCAAGCTAGGATAACTGATGTGATTACTGGTATTACTGAAAATCAGCTTGAAAATGTTATCAGAGCAGTACAGAATCATTACCCTTTGTATTAATGATGGTGGACATGTTGAAAATGAAGAACAATAAAAAATGTGTTTCCAATCTTTACAAATTCTATCATGTACTTACAACTATTTTAAATTTCACACAAACACAACACAGTTCTTTCTCAAGATTTTGTTGACTACTTAATGTCATTCGTAGTAACAGAAAGCTTAGATTTTTTTTTCCCCCCTGTGGAAAATGCCATTAAAATTTCAATAGAAATAGCATTGGACTTGTAGTTTGCTTTGTGTGTTATGAACATTTTACCAATATTAATTTTTTCAATCCAGAAGTAATGATAGGCCTGGGCTATAATGGAAAAATACCAGTTAACTTCTGACCAACTCCTGGGCTGCAAGCCTTCAACAAAATGGATAAGTCTGGTTCACTCCCAAGATAGATGGGAAGTTCTCACTAACTCCTTGCTTGACTAACTCCCTGGGAAACAAACAGATTGTCCTTTAAACAATACCAGGTGGGAAGAATACTGAGATAAAGATGTATAGGGGAAAATATTAAAACAAAATTCTGCTTCTATACAATGCTTGCTACCCCACCCAAATGCACCTGGGCAGCCTGTGGTGTGCCAACCAGGATGCAGACCAACTCTTAAAAACCCGGCCCCTTAAGCACTCGGGGCTGCACTCTGAAATCCCATGTTGGGACGCTAAGGCAGTCACTGGCCAACACTTTAATCAAAGGACTCTGCTGTAACTTTGGCTTGTTTGGCAGTGTGGTCTTTGTGGAACTCCTGGGCACAACAGTAAGGGGTATCTTTTCTTTTTTCTTTTTTGCTGTTTTTGGCCAGGGCTGGGTTTGAACCCACCACCTCTGACATATGGGGCCAGCGCCCAACTCCTTTGAGCCACAGTAGCCACCTTATCTTTTGTTTTATTGCTTATAATCAATATTATAATTGCTTTTAATCAATATTATAAATCTTACTATACATCTTTCATCTCCTTTGTCAAGTTGAATCATAAGTACTGCATACTATCTGATGCTTTTGTTAATGAGACTATTGTTTATATATAAAAATACAAATTATTTTTGCATGTTGATTTTCTGATGTGGGTGCTTTTATCAGTTCATTTTTTGTCTGTAGTCTTTGGAGTTTTTTAAATATAGCATATCATCTTGTGCAGGTAGAGAGAATTTTACTTCTCCATTTCTATTTTGAATATTTTTTTTCCTTTGCTGATTCCTCTGGCTCAATCTTCCAGGACTATGCTGAATAAAAGTTGTGAGATTGGGCTTCCTTCTCTTTTTTTTTCCGATAGAAGAGATTTTTTTTTTTTTTTTTGAGACAAGAGTCTCACTTTGTCATCGTGGGTAGAGTGATGTGGAATCACAGTTCACAGCAGCCTCAAATTCTTGGTCTTAAGCGATTCTCTTGCCTCAGCCTCCCAAATAGCTGGGAGTATGGGTGCCCTCCATAACGCCAAGCTATTTATTAAAGACAGGGGTCTCACTCTTGCTCAGGCTGGTCTCAAACGTATGAGCTCAGGCAATCCACCGGCTTTGGCCTTCCAGAGTATTAGGATTACAGGTGTGAGCCACCCTGCCCAGCCTTCTTTAAGTCAGAAAAAAAGGTGTAGATTTTTTTCACTTTCCTAGTCCCAGTCAATGGAGGACTGACACCCGTCAACCTTTAATAGCATTCTCTAGTGAGAAATGTTTACATTTTTTCAGTTTGGTAAAGTCACAATGTCATTGTTCACTTTCATTTTCTTTACATAAAATTTATGATAAGGCTGGGCACGGTGGCTTATGCCTGTAATACTACCACTCTGGAAGGCAGAGTGGAGAGTCATAGCAAACCCATCTGTCCCAAGTATACACATGGGAACTCCAAGCTCAGCAGCCATCTGCCCGCCTGGCCCACAGTGAGCCCCTCCCTATGCAGTGCAGACAGAAACAGAAGGGGTTGGCTTCCTGAAGAATGTTGTGCTAATTTGGGAAGCCCCCTACCGCATCTCCCCAAAAGCCTGGAGGAAGCTACCTGCCCACATGATGGACCAGCACTGGAGCCAGAGACCTGTTAATTCCGCCTGTTTTGTCACCCCTGCTGAACAGTCCAGCTGCCACCAACACGTCCCATTTCCTGGTCCTCCTGTCCCAGCTCTTGCAACCTGTCCGTGGACAACCACATCTCTCTTCCCATTAACCTACAGTAGACATAACTGGTGACATATTCTGTAAGTAAACTTTCTGCAAGGGATTGAAACACACACAACTCTGACCCACTCCACCTCTCCCCCATTGCTCATTTCCTGGCCTCCACTTTTCTTTAATAAGCAGATCCTATTGAGATTGTTTTCTAAAGATTTTCTAATTTCCTGTAACTTTTTCTGTGGCGAGAAAAAAAGAATAATAATAACTATGGGAATAACCTGGAGGTGAGCAAGTGCAATTCTCTTTTGAGAGCTGAATGGATCCAGACTTCCAAGATGAGTTTCCACTGGGCTCTTCTGAACTTTAAGGGCACCGTGGGACTGGGGAGGGACCTGTGTAGAGGCTGAAGCAACTCCTCCTTGGATGCTAATATGGCATGTTGATTTGGGATTAGCCCCTGCTGTGAATGCCTCTCAGATTTTTACTTTATCAACTATTCTTTTTTTTTTTTAAGACAGAGCCTCAAGCTGTCTCCCTGTGGGTAGAGTGCTGTTGCATCACAGCTCACAGCAACCTCCAACTCCTGGGCTCAAGCAATTCTTCTGCCTCCGCCTCCCAAGTAGTTGGGACTACAGGTGCCCACCACAACGGCCAGCCATTTTTTTGTTGCAGCCATCACTGTTGTTTGGCAGGCCTGGGCTGGATTCGAACCCACCAATTCAGGTATATGTGGCTGGTGCCTTAACTACTTGAGCCGTAGGCCTCGAGCCTCATCAACTATTCTTTATGTAAGAGCACATATTAACATAAATACTGCCCTGAGGTAAACACCCTAATGTTATCACACAAATTACAGGCATTGGCATTTTTGTCTTCTCCTGGAAGGTGAGAGAACTTCAATTGTCCTGCATGTTAACATGTATCCCCTTTTCCTGGAGTATGTAAGTTATATATATGGAGTGTAACAGCATGAAGCTCCACCTGTCTTACTGTTACACCTGACTATGCACCTGCCTATAAATTCCCCAATCAATCACCCTTTACTGACAGGTGGATTTGCCTGCCTCCATCTTCCATTGCCTGGTACCTTCTGCACTTGGGAATCACTTTGCATGTGTGAACATTTTACACACCAATTGGCCAGCTAGCCAGCACAAGCCCAGGAGCCAAAGAAAGAGCGAAGTGAAGAAAGAATTGGAGAGGAAAATCTGTGCGCCTCATCTATTTGGGGTGGTGGTGCCCATTTGTTAGGTTCTTGTGGGTCACTGAGTGAATATAGGGATGCCCCTAAAATGACTGAGGGCCTAAGGAGCATGTCAGTAGAAAAGTGTGTTATCCACTAGGGTAAGGAAAGTCACCATGTGGCATCAACAGTAGACTGGCATGAGTCTACTCAAGTTAGCTGAGGTGAGGGCACAAAAGCTGGATGAAGAATTATAGTTAGAAAATATGTCAGCAATTAGTTTTGCAGGTAAGTTTGAAACTGAAGAGATGCAACTGAAAAATATATCCTGTTGGGCCAGGCACAGTGGCTCACATCCGTAATCCTAGCACTCTGGAAGGATGAGGTCGGTGGAATGCCTGAGCTCAGCTTGAGAACAGTCTGAGCAAGAGTGAGACCTGAGCAAGAGTGGATGTTGTGGCAAGTGCCTGTGGTCCCAGCTACTCAGGACGCTGAGGTAAGAGGATCACTTGAGCCCAAGAGTTTGAGGTTGCTATGAACTAGGACTCCAAGGCACTCTACGGAGGATGACAACGTGTGAGACAATGTTTCCAAAAAACAAAAACAAACAAAAAAGCAGTAGCTCACATCTGTAATCTCAACACTCTGGGAAGCTGAGGAGGGTGGATTGCTTGAGCTCAGGAGTTTAAGACCAGCCTGAACAGAGTGAGACCCCCATCTCTAAAAATAGCCAGGTGTTTTGGTGGGCACCTGTAGTTCCAGCTACTCGGGAGGCTGAGGCAAGAGGATCACTTGAGCCCAAGAGTTTGAGATTACTGTGAGCTATGATACCACACACAGTAAGGTGCTGAGGTAAGACTGTACGACTGTCTAAAAAAAAGTATATACATATTTATATATATACATAACACACACACCCACACACAGATCCTCTTCTACAGCTTATGCGTGTAGGGCTTCCGCTGCCCTACTGTAAATAAGAGCATGTGATAGCCCATCTATGTCCAATTTGCCAATTTGAAAGATAATGAAATCATAATATTACTTACTTTAAATAGGCAGAAAGTAAAAAAAAAAAAAAAAAAAAGACAGGATTCTGCACCTTGGAGAAATGAGATTAGTGAGAAATAAATTTGATATACAGTAGAGAACGTAAGTTTGCCTTAGGAATTTGTAAGATCTAGTTTGCCTGTAAATCAGCGAGTCTTCTGAAATCATGTTCTGATCCACTATTTTCATTTCCTTCTGAAGGTAGTAGGTAGGATAGACACACACACACACGGATTTTTCTTTATAGTTCTCTTGTATGAAGTTTAATTATAGCTTGATATATTGTATATTGCACTCAGTGTAAATCAAAACACAGTAATCTTTATGTGTTCACTTGGCCCAGATAAAAGCGATGTGCAAAGGAAAATATTGGGGAAAATTTTATGAATATTTAGGATTTAAAGGTATTGATTTAAATTATATTCCCAAATAATCTTTATTATAAGCATCACAATGTTTCCATAGTAATAAAAAAGAGAAAGTGATACAAAATTGCAACCATGAAAACAATATTCTCCAAATTATTGGAACTTTAGGGCTTCAGAAGAAGAGATTACTAGAGAAGTCACTGTACTGTGTTATGCAATAATACATTATTTTCACCTGTTAACTACAATCTTGGACAAGGTAAGATGCTTTGACATTAGTGGCAGGGCAACATTTCATTCATTGTACATAAGAGTTGAAACATTAAAAAACATTTGGTTTTATTAATCAAAACAAAATAATTAACCAATAGCATCTTAAAATCCACTATATGCTCTCTGGCTATAAGCAGTCAAGAACCATTTTTTTTGGTCTAATACAGTAATCTTAAAATTATGCTTACTTTAAAGAGTAAGGCTAATTATTTAGTGCACATTGATTTGAATTACATATACAACCTGTCCAACAGGAGTTATCATCCCTTTCCTCTAACATCTTTAAAGATATACTTATTTCTGTCATATCAAAACATTCAATATTTCTATGTTCTCTATCACATCAAATAATATTCAATATTTTATTTCATTCTATTATAAAGATATGCCAGTATGTTAACTAACTGGCCAGTTTTTTTTTTTTTTTTTTTGTAATAAGGAGCAATTCATAAAACAATGCACGTTGAAAATTCAAAATGTTTCTCTTTCTTTAACACAGAAAAATGCCCTGAATACATACTGTATGCTTACATGCATCATTATTTTATAATTAAAGCACAAAATCATGTTTCTTTAGATTTCCTTAATGTATTTTACATTTGCCATTAAACTTTCAAGAAAAAAATTGGTATCACATTTACCTAATATTGAATGGCCTCTCATAACTCTTATGGAGAAACAGGAGATGACGCATTTTCCTATAAACACTATAGATTTAAAGTATAGCATCATGTAATTTGAGAACTCAATTACATCACAATGATGTAATTGCTTTTGAAAAATTTCGAAAACTATCAATACAATATACCCACTGAATATAATTTTACCTGTCCATAAATCAATGTTCTTGCTCTTTTGAAAAATACAGCCAAGGGTGGCACCTGTGGTTCCTGTAGCTCAAGCAGCTAAGGCGCCAGCCATACACCAGAGTTGGCGGGTTCAAATCCGGCCCGGGGCCTGTCAAACAAAGACAACTACAACCAAAAAATTGCCAGGTGTTGTGGTGGGCACCTGTAGTCCCAGCCACTTGGGAGGCTGAGGCAAGAGAATCGCTTAAGCCCAGAAGTTGGAGGTTGCTGTGAGCTGTCACGCCACGGCACTCTACTCAGGGAGATAGCTTAAGGCTCTGTCTAAAAAAAAAAAAAGAGAGAGAAAGAAAAAAAAGAAAAGACAAATACAGCCAAATAAATTATCTAATTGCATTGACTTCCCATTATGGCCTATGGCAAATACTCTGGGTTAGTTTAAAATTACACAGTATGCTTTAGTTTTTACTAATGTGAATCCCTTGATGCACACAGACTTATGTTTTGATTATACACATGTATAATAACAGCAAAGTGTATTTTCCTATGAACTGTGTGGTGATTTATCAAAACTCTTTTGACATATATCTATAGAGTTTCTGTAGTGTGAATTCTCTGATGTTGAGTGAGTTGTGAACCACGGTAAAAGATTTTGTCATATTCTTTACATTTGTAGGGCTTCTTTTTTGTATGAATTCTCTCATGTTCTCTAAGGCTTGAAGACTGGTTAAAGGATTTACCACATTCTTTACAACTGTAGGGTTTTTCTCCAGTGTGAATTCTCTGATGTCGAGTAAGGTGTGAACTACAGTAAAAGGCTTTGCCACATTCTTTACATTGGTAGGGTTTCACTCCACTATGAATTCTCTGATGTTGAGTAAGGTGGGAACTACGGTTAAATGTCTTCCCACATTCTTTACATTTATAGGGTTTCACTCCAGTATGAATTCTCTGATGTTGAGTAAGGCTGGAACTACAGATAAAGGCTTTGCCACAATCTTCACATTTGTAGGGTTTTTCTCCAGTATGAATTCTGTGATGTTGTCTAAGGATTGAAAATCTAGTAAAGGATGTGCCACATTCCTCACATTTGTAGGGTTTCACTCCAGTATGAATTTGTTGATGTTGTTTAAGACCCCCCAACTGAGCAAAGGATATGCCACATTGTTCACATTTGTGGGGTTTTGCTACAGTATAAATTCTCCGACGTTGAATACCATTGGAACTACAGTTAAAGGCTTTGCCACATTCTTTGCATTTGTATGATTTTTTTCCAGTACGAGCTCTCTGATGTTGAGTATGGCTTGAACTGTTATTAAAGGCTTTGCCACCTTCTTTACATTTGTAGCATTTCTCTCTAAGATGAATTCTTTGATGCACAGTAAGATTTGAGGAGCAAGTACAGAATTTACTACCTCTTTTAGAATTGTAAGGTTTTTCTCCAGTATAAAGTTTCTGATGTTGCTGAATTTGTGAACTCTTATTAAAGGTTTCACCATGTTCTTTACATTTGCAAAAGGTTTTTTCAGTATGGATTATGCTATGTTGTCTTCGATTGGATGACTGAATAAAAACTTTCTGACATTTATTACATCTGTATGAATTGTCTCTAAGATGAATTCCCTGATTTTGAAAATGTTTTCCTGATGGGGTGAAAGCTTCCATACATTCATTACATTTGTAAAAATACTCTGGAATGTGGATAGTCTCACTGCTAATAAACTTTAAGCCTTGATTAAGGACTTTTTCACATTTTGTACATTTGTAAGGAAAGTCTGGATATTGAGATTTCTGATATTTTCTTAAGCAAGAGTCTTGGTTCAAGGTTTTTTCAGGTTCATTGCACTGATAACTTTTCTCACCAAAATAAACATCTTGGTAATTATTTAGGGAAGAGTCTTGGATAAAAGATATCAAAGTCTTATCAGATATGTAATGTTTTCCCCAATTATCTATTCCTTGATACTGATTAAGCAATGATGACTGGGTAAACACCTTATCATACTGATCACAGTTATAAATTTTGGTACAAAATGGTATTATTTGTTGGTGGAAGAATATGAAACTTTTTATAATGGATGCACCAAATTGATCGCATTTAAATATATTCTGTTGAATTATAAATCTCTGGTCTTCAGAAATATTTGACTGAACACTTAATCCAATCCTATATCCAATGTCCTGAATTTCTCTGGGGCTTTCCAAAGACTGGTTATTGCTTCCTTTAGTATGTAGTGCTGAAAAGAAATGTACATATACTTTAAATCACATGTCGAGTCTAGTGAGCACAAAGATTAATAACTATACAGCAAATCAGAAAGACAGCAGAACATATAGAATTTATCATGGAAGGAAAAGATTAAGGGCTTTTAAAATTTTTTTAATTGAGACAGAGTCTCATTCAGTCATCCGGAGTACAGTGCCCTGGTAGTGATAGCTCCCAGCAACCGTAAACTCTTAGGTTCAAGTGATCCCCTTGTCTCATGGCTGGACTACAGGCACCCACCACAATGCCCAGCTAGGTTTCTTTTTCTATTTTTAGTAGAAATGGGGGTCTCGATTTGCTCAGGCTGATCTTGCACTCCTGGGCTCAGGTGATCCACCTACCTTGGCCTCCCAGAGTGCTACAATTACACGGATGAACCACCATGTCCAGCTCAGATTACAGGCTCTTATGAAGAAATAGGCAAACCTTTTTTTTTTTTTTTTTTTTTTTTTTTTTGAGACAAAGTCTTACTTTGTCACCCTCAGTAGAGTGCAGTGACATCACAGCTCACAGCAACCTCAAAGTCTTGGGCTTAAGTGATTCTCTTGCTTCAGCCTCCTAAGTAGCTGGGATGACAGGCACCCACCACAACACCTGGCTATTTTCTTGTTATAGTTGTCATTGTTGTTTGGCAAGTCCAGGCCCAGTTCGAATCCACCAGCTCTGGTGTATGTGTCCAGCGCCCTACCCGCTGAGCTACAAGCACCAAAACACCCCCCCCCCCCCCCGTTCCTTTTTTTAGACAGAGTTTTACTTTGTCATTTTCAGTAAAGTGCTGTGGCATCATAGCTCACAGAAACCTCAAACTCGTGGGCTTAAGCAATTCTCTTGCCTCAGCCTTCCAAGTGGCTGGGACCACAACACCCAGCTGTTTTTTAGAGGCAAAATGACAAAAATCTCAACAAAGATAATAAGACATCAAAGAAACCAAGCTATATAGTGTAATAAATGGACAAAAAAAAAAAAAAAAAATATTCAAGTGGCCCAAAGAAGTATGAAGGATTTATTTTATTATTATTATCATTTTTTGTGGGGGGGGGAGACAGAGTCTCACTATGTAGCCCTTGGTAGGGTGCTGTGGCATCATACCTCAGAGCAACCTCAAACTATTGGGCTCAAAAGATCTTCTCTTTTTATTTTTTTGAGACAAAGTCTCACTATGTCACCCTCAGTAGAGTGCTATGGCATCACAGCTCACAGCAACTTCAAACTCTTGGGCTTAAGTGATTCTCTTGCCTCAGCCTCCCAAGTAGCTGGGACTACAGGCACCTGCCACAATGCCTGGCTATTTTTTGGTTGTAGTTGTCACTGTCATTTGGCAGGCCAGGGCTGGGTTCGAACCCACCAGCCTTGGTATATGTGGCTGGCGCCCTAGATGCTGAGCTACAGGCACCAAACCTTAAGAGATCCTCTGGCCTCAGCCTTCTGAGTAGTTGGGACTACAGGTGGTGCCACAAAGCCCAGCTATTTTTAGACGGGGGTTTTACTCTTGCTCAGGCTGGTCTGCAACTCCTGAGCTCAGGCAATCCACGCACCTCGGCCTCCCAAAGTACTAGGATTACAGGCGTGAGCCACCATACCCAGCCTCTACATGAAGTATTTTTGAAAGAATTTAAAATATCTTACATCTTAAAGATACTAAATCAACCAAATTGGAAGACAAACTAAAGGAGGAAAACAATGCATAAAATAACAGGTCATTTGAAATTATAGTCAAAAGAGTAAGACAAACAAACCAAAAGGACAAAGGTGAAGAGAGGCTAAGGGACTCAGGGCCATCGAGTATGCCAATACAACTGTAATGGGAGTCCTATCATGCCAGATGAGAGAAGCATGGACAGAGAGCTGACATAAAGAAATAATGCTTGAGGACTTTCTAAATTTGAGGAGGAAAATGGCATCAAATTTAAAGAAGGTCAACCTACTCTAACTAGGACCAACACAAGAAGACCCAAAACAAAACACATCATAACTAAATACTTAAACCAAGAGTATCTTGAAATCAGTAACAAAAATGTGGCAGGTGATGTACCCAGGCAATCCTATAGGATGATCAACGGGTATTCAAGCAGTACCCTTGCAGGCCAGAAAGATACAGGATGATAATATTTAAAATACTGATAAAATGACAAGCATCAACCAAGAAGACTATTTCTGGAAAAGCTGGTCTTTAAAAATTAGTTGAAGGGCTGGGCATAGTAACTCGTGCCTATAATCCTAGCACTCTGGGAGGCTGAGGCAGGTGGACTGCCTAAGCTCACAGGTTCAAGATCAGTGTGATCAAGAGTGAGATTCCCATCATCCTTAATAATCAGAGAAATGCAAATCAAAACTACTTTGAGATATCATCTAACTCCAGTAAGATTAGCCCACATCACAAAATCCCAAAACCAGAGATGTTGGTATGGATGTGGAGAATGTTGGTGGGAATGCAAACTAATACGTTACTTTCGGAAAGATGTTTAGAGAACACTTAGGGATCTAAAAATACACCTGCCATTCAATCCTACAATTCCTCTACTAGGTATATATCCAGAAGACCAAAAATCACTTTGTAACAAAGATATTTGTACCAGAATGTTTATTGCAGCCAAACTCATAATTGCTAAGTCATGGAAGAAGCCAAAGTGCCCATCGACCCACAAATGGATCAATAAATTGTGGTACATGTACACCATGGAATATTATGAAGCCTTAAAGAAAGATGGAGACTTTACCTCTTTCATGTTTACATGGATGGAGCTGGAACATATTCTTCTTAGTCAAGTATCTCAAGAATGGAAGAAAAAGTATCCAATGTACTCAGCCCTACTATGAAGCTAATTTATGGCTTTCATATGAAAGCTGTAACCCAGTTATAACCTAAGAATATGGGGAAGGGGGAGAGGGAGGGGAGGGAAGGGGAAGGATGGACGGAAGGAGGGTGATTGGTGGGATTACACCTACGGTGCATCTTACAAGGGTACATGTGAAACTTAGTAAATATAGAAAATAAATGTCTTAACACAAGAACTAAGAAAATGCCAGGAAGGCTATGTTAACCAGTGTGATGAAAAAGTGTCAAATTGTCTATAAAACCAGTGTATGGTGCCCATGATCTCATTAATGTACACAGCTATGATTTAATAACAAAGAAAAGAAAAAAAAAGTCTATAGCATAAGGCCGGACACAGTGGCTTATATCTATAATCCTAGCGCTCCGGAAGGCCAAGGCAGGTGGATTGCCTGAACTCACATGTTCAAGACCAGCCTGAGCCAGAGTGAGACCTAGTCTCTAAAAATTGCCAGGCATTGTGGCAGTGACCTGTAGTCCCAGCTGCTCAGATGGCTGAGGTGAGAGAATCGCTTAAGCCCAAGAGTTTGAGGTTACTATGAGCTATGATGCCACAGAACTCTACCAACTCTATTGGGGCGACAAAGTAAGACTCTGTCTTAAAAAAAAAAAAAAAGAAAAGTAGTTATCCCCTCATACAAATGAGGAGATATATATTTGATTACATATGCATACCTGATAACATGTCTCAGATAGATGTTATTAATAAAATGTAAACAGAGTACTCCAATTAGTCCCCAGTCGCTAGATTCTGTAGATACAATGGAAAATTAAATGGACAAAATACCACTCTCAATTTTTTTGTCGTTTACATCTTTTTGATTCCTCTCCCATTTACCGGAATCATTTTTTTGTTAATAAAATAAAAACCAGGCTCGGCACCATAGCTCAAGCAGCTAGGGCACCAGCCACATACACCAAAGCTGGCAGGTTCAAATCCAGCCCGGGCCCACAAAACAACAGTGACTACTACAACCAAAAAATATCTGGGCGTTGTGGTGAGCACCTATAGTCCCAGCTATGGGAGGCTGAGGCAAGAGAATCACTTAAGCACAAGAGTTGGAGGTTGCTGTGAGCTGTGATGCCACAGCATTCTATCCAGGGTGACCGCTTGAGATTCTGCCTCAAAACGAAAAAATAAATAAAAATAAAATAAAATAATAAAATAAAATAAAATAAAATAAAATAATAAAATAAAATAAATAAAATAAAAATCAAACTACTATATAAAAACAAGAAGAAGATGAGTGGTTTCCAGGGGTTGGAGAAGGATATGGAGAGAGATGAATAGTTGGATCACAGGGACCTTTAGGGCAATGAATTACATTACCATTTGGCAAAACCCATAGAACTGTACATCGCAAAGAGGGAACCCTAACATAAATGATGGATTTTAGTTCATAGTACCTCACTATTCCTTGTCAGTTGTAACAAACATACCACACCCATACAAGATGTAGATAATAGGGGAAACTGACCACATGAGAACTCTACTTTCTCTGCAATTTTTCTATAAACATAAACCTCTGAAAAATAAAGTCTTTTTTTTTTTTTGAGACAGAGTCTCACTTTGTCACCCTTGGTAGAGTGCTGCAGCATCACAGCTCACAGCAAGGTCAAACTCCATGATTCACTTGCCTCAGCCTCCCAAGTAACTGGGACTATAGGCTCCCCCCCCCCCCCCATAATGCCCAGCTATTTTTAGAGACAAGATCTCACTCTGGCTCAGGGTGGTCTCAAACCTATGAGCTCAGGCAATCGACCTGCCTCGGCCTCCCAAGTGCTAGGATTATAGCCATGAGCCAACTCACCTGGCCCTGAAAAATAAAGTCTTTAATTTAAAAATAACTTTAAAAAAAACGAAAGAAGAAAAGAAAAACCAGTGAAAGCTCTGGTTTTCTTAAATGGACACTTTTTAAATACTAAATGGCAATTGAGTTATTTATTCATCTTAGCAGTAAACAACTTGTGGCCTTTTCTTCTTTTATAGCAAGACCTCATTAGCTGCCTCTCTCTTTTTGCCTTAGGTCTCTTGCACAATAACAATAAAATGCCTGGTTTGGTATAGAAAAACTGCCTTACCACCTTCAGTTATTATGAATGCTTTAATATTTGTTGATTATGAGCTGATCATGGTTGCTTGGCAACTAAGTTTGGGGCTGTCTTTCAGATAGAGGTAATGTTATCTAAACAAAGCACTTCATTGTCTTCAATGCTGGGTTTCCAAAGCCACTTCCCCCCACGTGCCTAAGATTACAGAATTCTTGGCTCGAATGACATTCAGATCTGATTTTTTTCTTATTCATTCAACAAGTATTTATAGAGTAGTTACTGTGTGCCAGTCTCCATTTTAGGTAGTGGAGACGGAGTAGAGAATAAAGTGGACAAAGCCCCTGTTCTCAAAGAGCTTCCAGGATAAATAAATATAATCTTTCAATTATGATATTCAGGTAAACATGATGATGAGAGCTATGAAGAAAAGTAAAGCAGGATAAGGAAATACAAAGAATTTGTGAGAAAGTTTCTGTTTGCTAGTTTTATGAATAGATAGTGAAGGTCTCTCCAAGGAGGTGATATTTGAAGAGAACTGAATAAAGGGGAGGGGGGGGTAAGCCGTGGAAATACACTTGTGTGGGGGGTTAGAATGCACCATGGAAAGGGCATAGCAGGGGAAAAAAGGCCCTGGGACAGCAGCATGCTTGGAATTTCCAAAGACAGTAAGGTGGACGTGGCTACCATTGAGTAAGTCAGTGAGTGGACAAAAGAAAATGGGAAAGAAACTCAGAGATATGGGAGACCATTGGGTAATTTTGAGCTAGAGAGTTTTTCAAAGGTGGCACCATAGCTGCCACATGGAGAATAAATTATAGGAGGTATTTAGAGTCAAACGAGGGGAACCTAGGGACACTGCTACAGTGTCCAGGAGAGAGACCAGAGACTCAGTGGACCTGCCAGGTGGACGATCCAGGTTTGGTGGCATGTTGGATGTCAGAGAAACACTATGATTTACCTCCAAATCAGAAGTAACAATCCAGTTTGGGAAACAAAGACTGATCAGTTAAAAGCAAAATTCAGCAGTGATTTCTGCAGAACTAAACTTCAGGTAAAAGCTGATGTTCTAACCAGTGTTCTCCTCTTTTTCTGTATTCCCTGAATTCTTTTTTACTTTACTTAAAATCAGTTTCTCATATTCATAGAACATATCTGAGAAAAAAAGGAAGAAATAAAAAAAATTAATACAAAACATATCTGAGACAAGAACTTGAATTTAGAATATATAAAGAACTACTACATCTCAATAATTAAAAACCACTTAATTTTTTAATTGGACAAAAGATTTTGAAATGACACGTCACAAAAATATATGCATGACCAATAAGCACATGAAAACGTGTTCATCATTAAGTCAACAGGGAAAGGCAAAGCAAAATTACAATTAGATAGAACAACACACCCATTAGGTTGGCTAAAATTTAAAAGATCAACAATACCAAATTCTGATGAAGATGAGAAGCAAATGGAACTCTTATATCTTGTTGATGAGAGTGTAAAAATGACACAGTGACTTTGGGAAATGGTCTGGTAGCTTCTTTAAAATGAATTGTACCCTCTACCTTATGACCCATCAATTCTACTCCTGAAGTATTTGACCAAGACAAATGAAAGCCTTTGTCCTCAAAACAAAAGAACATATTTATAGCTTTGTTCAAAATATTTCCAAACTGGAAACAGACTAGGTATTGTCAATAGGAAAATGGATAAACAACCTAAAGTTTAATTACACAATGGAATACTATCCAGGAATAAAAAGGAATTAACTAATGATACACATAGTAAAATAGATGATTCTCAGAAACATTATGCCAAGTGATTGAAACCTTACATTTAAAAGTATATACTATATCATGCCATTCACATGAAGTTCTAGAATAGCCAAAATTAATAAATGGCAGGGGGAAAAGTCAGAACAATGGTTAATTCTAAGTGGAACAGGGAAATTAAGTCTTAAATTATATTAATGTGACCTTCACCTTTCTTTGAAGATGAGAAACCTTCCATTTGAAAGTGCGTGCAATCTGCTCTCTACCCAAAGATAAACACTATTAACATTTTATTATGTACTATTCTAGGAGAATGAAAAAGATATTGCTTTTTTTTTCTATTTTTGATTACTAGTGAGTTTTAACTTTTCTAATTAATTGGTCCTCTATTATTCTTTCTTTTATCTTTTCTACTGAAGTACTTTTGTTGATTTCTAAAAGCTTTTTATATATCAAGGTTATTAACATTTTTTGTCATCTATGTTACAAATGTATACACACAAAAAAATCGGTCCAGATTTTTTAATTTTATTAATAGAATTTTTTAAATCACACTGCACAATAGATATCTTGAATTTATTCCTCCTGCCTAACTAAAATTTTGTAGCATTTAACCAATATCTCCCCAATCACCCTATCCCCTAGTCTCTGAGACTCACAATTTTACTCTCTATTTCTATGAATTCAACTTCTTACATTCCACATATAAGTGAGATAATGTGGTATTTGTCTCTCTGTGCCTGGCTTATTTCACTTAACATCATGTCCTCCAGCTTCATCCATGTTCCACAAATGACAGGATTTCCTTCTTTTTTAAGGCTAAATGTTATTCCATTGTTTACATATAGTACATTTTGTTTATCTATTAACCTATCAATAAGCGTTTAGTTTGATTCCATGTCTTAGCTATCTTAAAGAATTCTGCAATGAACATGAGACTGTAGCTGTCTTTGACATATTGATTTCATATCCCTTGGATATATACTCAGTAGTGGAATTGCTGGATCATATGGTAATTCCTTTTTTTTTTTTTTTTTTTTTTGAGAAACTTTCATATTGCTTTCCGTAGTGACTATACCAATTTACATTCCCACCAACAAATTAGAACATTTTTATTCCCAAAAGTTTGATATAAAATGTTGTGAGTTCTAGCTAAAAAAAAAAAAAAAAAAAAGTAAAGCATATCCTTGAGGGATACCATAAGCTAAAACTATAGTAAACTAAATGGAAAGATCTCCCAAGCCTCTGCTTCCCAGACATTAATGCACACCCGGGGATCTTGTTAAATGCAGTTTAGGATTCAGGACATCTAAAGCAGGGCCTGAGTCTATATTTCTAATAAGTTCCCAGATGATGCTACTGCTTGTTGAGGGTTCTACAGTCTTCTGACCATAGGAATCCTTAACAGGAAATACTGAAGATATTTCAACTTAACAAATGATGTCTGTTTTCAGAAGAGAAACTTGGTACTGTGTTTGTTTTAACTGTTTTGAGAGGAACCCTGACACAGCAATATCACATTCTCATGTCCTCAAAGAATCCTTTAGAACAGTGGTTCTCAATCTGTAGGTTGCAACCAGTGAAAATACATCCTGCATATCAGATATT